>JAQGBB010002398.1:0-10996 GCA_034691745.1 Prismatolaimus dolichurus | reverse complement strand
CGCCAGATCGCGACGAATCGATTGACGGCGAGCAAAATGGTCAGGTGGCACGTGACGTACCAGAGAGTGACGTAGAAAAAGCCGGGAATGCTTTGGTGGATGTACGCGTGCGCGATGTACGAAGTGTAGTAGCTCGCGTTCGTCGCACTCCCGAGAACGACCGTCGGGATCCAGAGGGCATACAGGAGCAGAACGCAAATGTCGGCGACGTTGAGGATGACAAAAATCTGGCAGAATGAGTCCGCGAAGGATTTTAGCTTGAGGGTTAGTCCAAAGGCGACACTATTTCCGATGGCGCCGATGAGAGCGTAGAAGAAAACGATTGATACGACCGTCCAATCAGCGCTGGAGATCGAGCCGTCCAGGAGGGTCGCGTTTTGTGCTTGTTCCATCCGGAAAGTTGAGGACGCCGACACTGAAATTGCGCCAAACGTTTTGTCGAGTTCTGTGTAAAAAAATCTAATTTTCGTCGTCGCCGCCAATTATCGAAGCCTCACACAGAGCAAACAGAGGGCTTTGTCGCTTGTTGCAGCAGGCGGAAAGGGCAAACGCCTCGATGAAGGAGCTATCTCTGCTTGGGATGCCAGCTTGAAGAGGATAGATGGCATGCGGAGAATGTGACGCCACTAGCATTGCTTGTAGCGATTGCGAATGCCCATCTAATTTCAAAACGCGTTATCGAGAAGCCACATAAACTGGCAGATAATTACGCGTCAAGGGGTCTATGTTTTGGATTCGGTGAAATGAGGCTGGCTTCGTCTTCAAAGCGTCGGCGGTGCAAAATAAGGAAAGACTAAATTCACGGCCTATAAATCTAATTAGACGGGAGGACGTAGACACATTGGCAGGTCTGGAGTTTTTTTCTCGATTTTAATAACCTTAGTTTTGACAAATTTTTGGTAAATTAGAGTAAATTCGGTTGTGATTTTGGTTCAAATTATGTGCCCCAAAATGTAGTGTCTGTTTTGGGGAAAATTTGGGGACCCCACGGTGTCCCATTGTTCCCCATGGGAAACATGGGGCAAAATATTTGTGCCTCCCCAATGACCAACCATATTTTTTGCAGCCTAGCCCCGGGGATGCCTTGGGCCACTAGGGACTGCCCACCCTATTTTGGACTGCTCTTGCGAGCAGAACTCGTCCGTTTATGGTCCTGAATTAAGTGTAGTATAATTTCCCCTTCGGGCAGTACGTCTTCTTTCTGTAAATGCGCCAGTGCGGGTGCTGAGAGCCTTTCGCAGTCTTGCGAGGCGAAAACACGAAAATCTATCTATACTCATTTCTCAAGCTGTCTCGATGGCTGAAGAAGTTTTGGTCCTCGACCCGTAGGTCTCGGAGGAAACATTTCACAATCTGGCGTCGCGCGGCGTGGCTTTTTCGCGCTAGGCATACGCTCTTCGCCCCGTGAAGTGGCCGCTTGCAGCCGGCTCTCAATTCCATCCAGTCGCATGGACAACGCTTTGACGCGTGCCGTCGCAGCCTTGCAGCTGGGGCTAGCTTGATGTGTTTCTGTCCCACTTACTCCGATGCCACCCGAGCCCTTGTTTCGAATAAAACTCGAAAGTTCTTTTAGAACAAAAATGGGAATGTGAAGAAGCGAAGCTAAGCTGACGCCCAGCCAGAGACCCAGTGCGCCGCCAAAGTTGGAGAGAAACTCTTCGAAGTCGCAAGACAGCTTCTCCTCAATGAACAGATAGACACGCGTCGAAAGATGGATATTAGCAATCGTCGTCGGTCCCTCTGACTGAGTGTCGCTGTTCACAAGGTAAACGGGAGTGCTGCACGGCGGTGCACAGGAATTCAGGCAGTCTTCACGGGTCTCTCTCGCGTCCGGAGAAGGCGATGACAGATGAGAGAAATTTAGATAATCTTTCGACTCGCATCGATTCACATCCGAAAGGTTACGTTGCGTCGGCGAAAACTGATAGACGAACAAAAAATACAAAGGGACGCAACCGAAGGATACAAGAAAATATTGCGATTCACAGAGAGCGATACAAAACAACGCTCGCTCACGATCTTCGTCGCATCGCTGGCGTCGCAGGTCAAGTTTCTGATAAATGGTGCTGAGTCGGACATGGTAGTTGCCGCTGTGGTTGAGCGTGTTGGAATTTAGACTCCATGTTCGCCGATTTGTCCATAAAATAATGGCTGTTTGCGTTAAGGTCAAACATTGCCGTTGTAATGTTAATCTTCAGTTCCCTGTCGATATCGGAGTTTGAGAACCTAATTATTAGCCAGTCGAGAAAATCGTCAAAAATTATATCGGCGCTTTTCAACGCTAACCGAATACCATTAGGGACAGGGTAAAGATTCTGCCGACGACAACTGACAACATATTCGATCTTTGTCCTGTTCTCGAAGAAAATGCCCGACTGCAGGGCGCGACAGAGTTGCTCAATGGCAGTGTCGGCAAATTTCATAAAACTCAGACCGGTGAGTAAAGAAGAAAACTCTCGAGAATTGAGCTCGTATTCGAGCCTTCGACCATCTTTCTTTTGATGGCTTGCAGGACAGTGCTGTTCGTTAAATTCTGACGAGACAGTTGAAACAAGGTAGATTCTAGTTCGGCTATTTTACTCCAAAAGTTCCAGACCGAGATGATGCGACTATTGCTAACGTTGTCTGTGCGTACATACTCTGCAATAACATCATCAATGTGGGGATCTGCAGCAGCGGCTGTGGTGGTACTCCAATAGAGGCTTAGCGCGGGCGAAGGGAACCGGAAAGACGTATCTTGCCGTTCTTGGACGAATGTAGTGGTCTCTTCGCCCACATACTTTGCGCACATGTTCACTAGCGTCTTTGTTGTATAGCAAGAAAAGATTGCGACGAATACGCACCAGAAAACCGCTTCGACCGTACTCCGACGCCTCTTGAAGAGGTGCAAGCCGAAAACGCTCGTTTCATCGGCAAATTGTGCGATGACCTTTCGCAGCATTGCTATATTACGCTAAAATGGATTACATCGCGCAATTTCAAACGATAAATAGTGCTCATTGGAAGTTCTTGGGACTCATCTCAACTTTAAAGGGGAATTTCAAACTTAGGGTTCATTGCAAACTTCGGGTTCATTGCAAACTTCGGGTTCATTGCAAACTTCGGGTATCTTTCGCATTTTTGGGATTGTTGCACCGACTAACTAACATCAGTGACCTTGTGCGATGACCCACGTCTATCCGTCGACAGGTCAGTGTATTAGTGCTACAGAAAACGGGTGGGCGTCAAATTGCTACCAAACGTACTGCAGGCCACTTTGACGGACAACGACTTCGCTACTGAAGCTTGATGGACAAAAATAAATTCGGGGCAGGGAAAGATGTCGAATTTGTCTATTTTCTCATGTACAAATCGGAAAGCCTATAGACTTGGGCAGTTCACTGGCACGACCGGAGGAACCCCCTGCACGAAGATAATGGCTGTGCAGCGCAGTGTGCATCAGGCATTTTTTCACGCTTCGATCTGTCGCTCTCCCACGAGCATATTGGAAAAGCCAATGTCCAGCTTTTTCGGAGCTTTCTGGGTAAACTGGGATTAATTTCGCACTCCCGAATGCGCGTAGCAGTAGTCGGCAGAACGCTGGAGTAAGGCAAAACTTTACTGGTATGAAGCCATTTGCATAGATTACGAATTTCGCGGTCTGAAAGTGCCCATAGCTAGTCGGTAGAAGGCTGCCACAACCCTGTTAGCTAGTTAGTCTATTTTAACCTCCACTAATCAGTGGACCTACAGAGCGACCCGTCCACATTAAGTTGTAACTTTGCGGCTTTTTTCATAACTTCTGTCGTTTTTACGGAACGTTTCACCTTATGGCTCGTTGGAAATTTATGGTTCATTTTAGGCTTACAGCTCGTTTTAATTTTGGCTAACAAATGTTTCAATAAAGTGATGCGTGCAAACTTGTCAAAACCCAAATTGCGGGCGTCTCCGGCGAGATGCAAAAGTGCTAGGAAAGCTTTTGGCGCACGACCCTTGGTCAAGCCTACCGTAAGTTTCCTTGCGTACGTTTGTTTGACGAATTCGCCGATTTGCTTCAACGTCCTTCCTTGATAAATGCCAGAATTTGACCTTTAAAGAGGCCGATAAACCTAGCAACACAAGGCAAACGAACAGGTGCGTGCAACCGAACTCATAATATTTTAAGGCTTTTCTTCTACGGACGAGGATTGTCAAACCGATCTCCCAAAGCAAATGTTGGGAAAGGGTTTGGTGACTGACAGGAAAGAGCTGCGCTTCGGAAACTGGAAGCTCCGCTCTCGCAAATTTGCGTAGCGCTCTTGATAGCAGGAGACCTTCAACTTCAAACGATACTTCACGCTTGACAAAAGTTGGCGGAGTCAATTTCGCTTCAATAGCGGGAAACAGAGACGGAGTCGCCATATATGTTGCGACTTGCCTAAAGCGTGTATTTGTCGTAGAAAGTAAAAACTTGTTCAAATAGTGGTGTCTGTTTGTTATCTGTGTATTGAATATTTTTCTGGATGCCTGCAAGCTATCAGCTGCAGGAAGATAAGGGCACAGACAGAAATATTCCAACATCAAGATTCGGGACTAAACGGCTCTCAGCTGTTTCTAGGGCAACTCACGGAACGTCTCGAAGAATTTCAACGTTCCGCCATAAGTTTCAAAACCCCGAATTATCTGGTTTCACCGCAGTCTCGCCCTAGCACTAGCCCTAACTTTTATTCTACTTGAGACTTGTGACCCGGAGCCGAGAACCTGTTACCCTAAGCCGCAAGCTCACGTGTAAAAAATAAACGCGTAAAAAAGGGCATATGTTAAAGATAGGAAAAAAAGTCGGACGTGCCTGTACGTTGCCCCACTTACACGCACGGAACTATTTTGACTTTTAAATATTTTTGAAAAAAATTAAAAATTCTACTAACAGCGCAATGTCTGCCGAAAACTGCCAGCTTGATTATTTCGAGCAAAATTACCCTACTTTTAACACTTAGTCCGGAATGGCCGAAAATTGGCGCCATGGGGCAGAATGGGGCTCTCCGTAGGGCGGGAGCGAGACAAAAATTTTTTGCCTTTTCCCAAACTACCAACACTACCAAATGCCGAGCAATTTAAGCATATCCTGAGTGAGAACCGCAAAGAATTTTCAATACAAATTATTTAGTTACATAGCAACGAAAAACTTAGGAGAAAAAAGTCATCGCCGAAGAACAAGTTCTTTGAAACACTGAACACTTTTTGAACACCTGCCGTGTTCTAGCGAGCACTGAACGAGCCTTGCAAATGCAGAAAATAAAAATTTCAGCGATTTGAGAAGTTTGGATGCCAGCTAAAGAAGTGAATGCGAAGAAGACGCAAAACATTTGCTGCCGAATATTATTGGGACATTTTCCATTGAGTCCCATACCTCGATGAGACGCACCAGCTTGCCCGTCATGCCAATCGTTGAAAGTCGTCTTACTGTGCATTATAACCGCATGTCGTTCGTCCTCATCGCCGGAGAGGTCGTGGAGTGACAGCGAGTAAGAAGGAGATTGTTCGAGAATAAAATCTCATTTTAGCCGAAACGTCGACGACACTCGGGCGCAGTTTTCTCGAAAAGCACTCCTTTTTGGCATTTTGCTCACAAATAAAGCTGTTAGAAGCATATTTTTATACCGCGCCGAGCCGTGCGTAATCGTGCGGAATCAGGATTTTTTCGGTTTCGGATTCGGAACCGGTATTGAAGATGAGCTAAAAACACTATAAATATTGTCAAAAACTTTGCATAAATCGAAAAATCAAATTAATTTTTAAGATGTGCTTCAAGTTGTGAAGTTTTCGAAAAGCAAAATGCAAAATGTGAAGTGGTTTTTTGGCCATTCACTGACAGAAAATTCGGTTACCGATTTTCAGCAAAATTAACAAAATTAAATTTTTTTTGTTGAAAACAGTTACAATGTCAAACTTTTTCATATTCCAGTTTCAACAGTTTTCGTGACTGAGTTTTCGGAATCGGAATCTCGGAATCGGAATTTCGCGCGATCCCTAATCGGAGTGTGTGAATTTTGGCAAACTTTTATGTGGAAAAAATGTGGCTTCGAAATTTGCGATTTTCGCGAAGCGCATTGTGTTTGAACTATCCAGCACGCGTCAGTGAAGCGATATTCATGGGCGTGGTATCGCTGAAAAAAATGATGCCTTAGACAGGCAAAAGCCGTAACGCATCCTTCTGGCTCAACGGGGGCGGGTACCGTATTGAATCAAAATTTGGGACGAAAATTGCAATTTTTGTTGCTGAAAAGTTCGAAAGTACCCAACTTTGAGAGAGTCCACTCTTAACGCGAGAAATAGCTTTTGTAACTGTAGAAGAGGAATTTTAGTTGTCCTGTTTCAAATGATGATTTGGGATAAAAGTTGATGGAAAAACTCACGTTTCTCAAAATCTCCCTGAACGTTACCTACGTATGTCTAACATCATTTTGATGCTGCTCAGCCACATATTGCTTTTGTTTTTATGTCTAACTTTCTCGCCGTCTAAGAGCTAAGAGCATTCATGACGCTAAGCCGTTTCATATTCGCGATTATTTCGAAGGCGAGAAAACATTATTTTCGTTTCGAAAACATTTATCAGCTGCTGCCTACTGTCCCCTGTTTGTCACATGACGACACAGCACGCCCTTCAATTCGTAACCACCGGCGACCGATAAGCGACTCGAAAAGCGCATTCATACTACACACGCCATCTCGTTACAACGGAAAACCCTTGCATGATAGGCCGTTTTTGCATCCTGCCTGGAGCGCGAAGGGCGTAAGCAAAAGGATACCTAACTGGTCAGACAAAGAAACTCCGCTCCTTCCCTCTCCTCCCCCTCGTTGCTTCCCTCTTCACTTCCACCTCGATCCCCAGGCCTACACTACAGGTAGACACAGGCCAACAAACCAATAGTGGGCGCCAACTGGCCAGTGATATGCAGCAACTTGCTAATGGTATGGGCGGATCGGCGGCAAAGTCCCCCGAACAAAAGTTTGTTGGTTTTGCAAAAGAAAGCGAGGAAAAACGCAGTACTAGAGACAAATCGTGGCCGTCTTTTCTCGCTTGGTTTAAAAACTTCTGCGCACGTTTTTTTGCCATAGGCAGGATGCATTTCGGCTTTCAGCCGATCTACTTGCTTTTCTGCTGCTTTCAGCTATATTCAGACGCTGCTCATCATCGTGAACTACAGTAT
Source organism: Prismatolaimus dolichurus (assembly GCA_034691745.1). Taxonomy (NCBI): domain Eukaryota; kingdom Metazoa; phylum Nematoda; class Enoplea; order Triplonchida; family Prismatolaimidae; genus Prismatolaimus; species Prismatolaimus dolichurus. The sequence goes on along the minus strand of JAQGBB010002398.1, from coordinate 3,827 downwards.
TACGCTATGGGACAGCAGAAAAGCTCATCTACTGATCGCCAATCATATGCGCTAAAATGTGGCTTGATCATCAAGGCGTCAGTTGCCCAAAATGAGAGAAGGCAAATTCTCAGCGAGCGACAACGAGAGGTAATTCGTCAAACGTGGAAGGAAGACCCAGTCTCTCTTGAGGAGCTCGGTGCGCAGATATACGCGAACATATTCAAGCGCCTCCCACAGGCGGGTCGTCTTTTTGGAATATCCGAAAATGCCGTCGAGTGGCCAGAAAGCAGAGAGTTTCGAATTCAGCGACAACGCTTCGCTCACGTCGTGAACTTTGTCGTTAAGCACTTGTGCAGTCTCGAAAGCTGCGTGGCGCCAATGCTCCACGAGATCGGCGCGGGGCATAAGGCGTTCATCAGCAGGGGCTTCGAGTGAGTATCGATTTTTGAATATATGACAATTCAAAATTCACTATGTTTTAGACCTGAGATGTTGTCAGTCTTTCGCGAAACGATGCCTCAGGTAATGATGTTGCAAGTGAGAGAAGCTGCAAACTTGTCCGGCGATGATGAAACGGCACTTATTTGCGGTTGGCGCATCCTTGCGAACTACATCGTTGAACAAATGCTGGTCGGATTTCACAGACTGAAACCAGCCTCAGGACATGCGACCCGATGAAGCACTAGCAAACACTCACAAGCAATAATTTATTTCTAAATTCTCTGATCATTTCACCTATTGTTTGCAAACTAGCGATGCTACAATAAATCGAGCTGCATCGAATCTGTTCGACTCCATGCTCTTACCAAGCGTTTGTTTGCAGCCTGAGCTTTAGCCAAAATTTTTCGCTTTTTTCTTGGACTGATATTTGCGGTTTTTCAATATTGACTTCTTCTTTCACCGAAAAGCGTAGTCCAAAAACCGCGTGCACAAAGAGTGAATTAACAGAAAAGCGCAGGAGCTCTGTCAAAGCGTCGTCGAATTGGTACGGCTTGCTTCAAATCGTGACTTTCGAACATCGTGCGTATTACGCGGGCCTGAACGCGTCTAGCTTAGGGGCCTTCCATAAAAGAATGTCCGAGAAAAATTTGAATTTTTGGACCCTCCCCCTCAAGCTTATCTGGACATTTACGTGTTAAACATAGAAAATGTCCGGCAAAAATTTGAACTTTCAGACACCCTTCCTCTTCAGCTCGGACGTCTTTTGTGGAAGGCTTTTCACGCGGCGCATGCCTACATGGTTGAGCGACACACCGTTGCATAGATCTCATTGAGACACATGTAATGGTATGCCACTCATCATTCCACCTGCCCTGTGGTACTTCCAGTGTTTGAAAAAATAAAGTGTAAACTTTGGACAAAAGGAAACGCGATTTTTATGGCACTCGATTCGGCCCTTCGGCACGCCTTGCGCTGGAGAGTTATGTCAAAACTCGGTTCCGAAATATTATAGCGCGTGTTTTGCGCTACACGATGAGCGTCGGACAAGCGCTGTGCAATCACTTTAGTGGGCACAAAAATCGCGGCCTTCGGGAGCGCAAAGTGCCTAATTTTCAATGCTTACTGTAGCCAGCAGAAGCAAAACCTAGCAACGCACAGACCAGTGCGTGAAAGCGCAATTCGCATCTCGCAACATAAAACTCGGCAGGGGGTCGCACTCTCTTCTGTTTTTATTCGACAGTCAGCGTACTGTAGTTTTATTGCCTGTCTGTCAAAAACCTATGCTCAGTTTAAAGCCTCACTATAAAGCTAGTCAAATCCAAGACTGACAGCTGGGCTACTACATAATTTTATTCTTCGTCAATCAACTAATGTTAGTTTTCCATTGCGAATGTTCTTGTCAAATTGGCGACATTAGTTGCGAATAAGTGTTCTAGCCGATCGAATTTGACCGTTTCCTTCCTGCTTCGGATCCGGCCGCTCCTTCGCGAGGAGCGCCCTCAAGAAACATCTGTTCGAAGGCTTCTTCAAAGCGTGCCTGGAACCAAAACTGATTTTTTTTTGGACAAGAATTGTGAATTTTTTCTATTTTAATGCCTTATCGTCAAGTCGTTCAGCAATCGTGGTCAGCTGCGCCGACAGCGTTTTGTCGCGGTCCGCGTTCGCGTCTTTCACCTGAATGCCGTCTATGGAAAGTGCGCGACCGATCGGGAAGAAGTTGTAGTCTTCTTTTTCCGCCTTCATAGAAAATACAGGAACCCTAGAAGCCGACTTGAAACCGGGCAGCACCACATACCATCTTCAGCATGTACATCTCGATCGCCGTCAAGTGCTTGCCCGGTGTGTCGTCCAGTTTGACAAAGAGAAAAATGTACGAGTACATGTTGTGCTCTTGCTCCTGATGGTCGTTGAAATTCTAGTCGAAAAGGTATTCAAAATACTACCTCAAAAAAAGTTGACAGTAATTATAGCGTACGATGCCCTTTTGCTCGAATTCGTAACCATTTCGGCCGCAAATGAAGCATCTTGTTTGCATGTCAAGCTCCGTTGTCCACTATAGATTTGAAAACCTTTATATCTCGAACATTTCCTGCAGAAAAGCTCACTTTTGCGTCACGAAGCTGCCGAAACGTATCGACGATTACGCCAAAAATAACTAAAAAAGCGTTTCTTTCATAGAGTATTGCATCTAAATTGGCCATCTTTTTCAAATTTTTGCGTGCACCCTTCACTGCAGTTGACCTGCGGCCAAAAATAGAGTTGGCAAATCCCCGGGGCCTTTTTGCACGCGCCCTTTTGTCGGGCTGATGTGTTAGAACGACGCATTCGTTCGCCAAACTGTGGCTTCTGCGGGTCGGCCATTACATGACGCATCCAATGCTTTCAGCAAACGCTGCACGCAAAAATGTGAAAAAGGTGGCCCATTTAGATGCAAAGTCAAAACGAGGTATTTGCCACGCCAGCCATTTAACTGTACGCGTGCTACATTTAAATGAGAAATAAATAAAATTAAATGTTGCACGTATTATTTTTAATAAGGGACTTAGTATTAGAGCTGTCACACGCCACTCTTTTACCTACCGTTCATCATGATGGTCAGAATGATAACGAAGTAGGACAGTGCGAAAAGCACGTAGAGCACGTACTTCACCAAGTCGAGTGCGGTGTTGAACGTACCGTTGTAAAGCGGAGTTCTCTAAGATTGTCACGTTGGAATTGGAGACCGCCAGCTTTGGAATAAAATCGCACTGCCTTTCTTTTACCTGTAATCGAAATATAAGCCCTTCTCTGATCATCGTGAGAAAACTCCCGAGCAGGGACTCGGAGAAGAAGTGTGCGGCAGGCTCGGTTTCGACGACGTCGCGCATTACAAGAAAGGACACGAGTGCGTGAATGTAGATGGCAAAGAAACCCAGAATTGACACGTAGATCAACGATGTTCCTGAAATATCTTGCTCTTACTACGGGGATAAGATAAGTGAATCGGCAAAGCCGAAAAATGCATCTTCTGGCTATCGTAGACGGCTTACTGTTTGTATCAAATCAAGAGTGAAACATTCGTAGCCACAGCCTTACGCGCGTGTACATGTTTCTCGAGAAAAAAAATTTGAGCAAAAAATCGCTGTTCAAATGTTGTTTTCGACTAGCCATCCTAGTGGCTGACGTGCGCAAAGGTTCTTCCCCTTGTTTTCAGCTTTCGAATGATATATAAAACAGGTCGCAGTGTTGCTTAGAGCTCAAAATATCGTTAGCGGACCATGAGGAATGCTTATTAAAAAAATTACTAGGCCGAAACCCGAACGTCCACTCCCCTACTACACCGGGCGCTAGAAGCGTTGCACAGCGAAAAGATTGGCAAAAGGCAAATCTACGCACTAAGGGGAATTTTGGTGAAAAAAAGAATC
>JAQGBB010002397.1:0-11003 GCA_034691745.1 Prismatolaimus dolichurus | reverse complement strand
CGCCGGGAAAGGTGCGCGCGTGCGCGCGCAATCGGCCCGCAAATTAAAGTGTAAATCTCAGGGACTGTAAATCTCAGGGACCCCCACCCTATGTTATTTAAAATTTTTTAAATAGAAATATTTTCGGTAGACTATACCCCCAACGAATACTCGTTAGATCAGTTTATAATTGATTGATGTCTGGGTAAAATCCCTTTTCGCCCCAAAAACGGATAAAGAATTTTTAAAATAGAAGTCATAGTCTGCACAGGCGAGAATTTTTCCTTGTGTTCAAACGTGTATGTGCCATTTCGTTTCAGAGAATACACTAGCCAACTGCCGTCTGACGTGAGAGAGAGAGGCAAAGCGTGAGTCGCTTCATCGTAGAATTTTGACGGTTTCGTTCGAAACACGTGGCGTTTGAACAGGATTTTTACAGCACCGAGTGGTTGGAAGTCGTAAACGGTCGAGCCGAGCCGACAGTTTTGCATTAACGTACGCGCAAATTTTGTTGTGGTGCAAAAATGATTTCAACGCTTTTCTTGTGTTGTTTACTAGCGGTCTTCCTTGGCCGAGGAGGTATGGCGGGTGAGAGTGTGTTCAGATAACAAATGTAAGCTTGATTTTCAGAGTCTATTCGATGTTTCGTATGTCACGCGCAGGCCAATGGTTGTTATGATGGTTTCCAAGATTGTTCGGGAAGTTGTTACAAACTAACCGGAGACGCTGGAGGTAAGAAGACTGGATGGATAACCTCAAGGATAAGCACATAGACGTCAGGCGTTAAAAATAAAAAATTTCAGACATTTTTAAGAATAAGGGCTCGCTTGAGGGAAATTTTTGGTGGTAATGTTGAAAGTTTAAAACTACTAAATTTCTTTTCTAAATTTTTTAAAAGTTTTCTAAATGATGAGGCACACTTCTCGCGATAACACTGGGTGCTTACTGACGAATCTGGCGTAACTGGTGCAGAAGAAGGCTAAATGGCTCAGTGACGCGCAAACTTTTGAAATTCTCCACAAAATAGGACAAAAATTTATTATTTGGTAAAATTATGCTTCAGGAATTTTTGAAAGGGCAAATCAAGGTTTTTGAATATTAAAGAAGAAAAATGCTTTTGCAGTCTTGAAAATCACTCGATTATTACGCAGGAACTCAGGCAGTCGTTGAAGATTGTGCCCATGAGTTGATGCCGGACGGATGCGTGAAGAAGCACCAGCAGACCTACAAAGCCACGACGCTTCACGACGTCGTCGAATGCTACTGCTCTACCACCCTCTGCAATACCGCAGCTCGACACCTGTCCCAATCTGCGGCTTCGCTCATGTGCATTCTCGTTAGCACACTTCTTACTATGTTGAGTTTTATGATTTGACATTACTCGTCTCATTTTTGGGTTTAATCCACGGTTTTCTTGACTGCCAAACGTGTGCTTGTAACTTAAGGTGCTTGAGGTATCGTCAGTAAATACTGAAAATCGATCGTCTCATAAACAGCGGAAATCTATTTAAAAAAGTCAAAGTACAAGAAATTCTTACATTTCTTTCTTCGTCCACACTTCTCAGAGTAAACACAAACTCTGCATTGCCGATTTGAGCTTTATACGTAAAACCAGAGTAATTGTAAAACGCTGAGTGAAAAACTTCTGGAACTCAATGAGCAATAGGAATTGTAGAGACAAAAGTAATTAACGAGAGGGCTATAACGTCTAGCTGTCTGCAGTGTTCTTGGTTCTTTACTATTTCCCATAGCCAGCGCTTGGCTGAGGTGCGCCGTAGCCCCCGCCACCATAACCTTTCGTCGCATAGGGGATCTGCGGTTCGTTGCCCTGGTTGACAATCTCTTGCGTTCCGCAGTCGGTTGGGCAGTACGATGCCGGAGAGCCTAGGAGAAAATAAAAGAAGAGCTATTACACTACCTCCGACTTGACTACCGGGGACGTAAGCGCATGAAATCACTAGAAAACTGTTTTTGTGATTCCCTTATGAAATACAGATTTATATCGCACAACTTCAACCCCTTCGGACATGACGCATCCTGCTCTACGTTTCATACCTGGTTCTCCAGGTGGACCCCATCCGCCTAAAAGCAAAATCAGCACACCGTATCGTGATACTCTTCGAAATGTGACTCCAATTATGAAACCGCACCGTTTCCTCCAGGTGGTCCTTTCTTCCCCTAAAGTGCGTTTAGAATGAGTAGTCGTGGGCTGTTTGTGTGTTTGAAAAATATCGTTTACTTACAGGTGGGCCTTTCGGTCCTTGGTTTCCAAGTGGTCCTGAAAAATAGACATTTATTAGGTGTTCTCACGAGGTCAACGAAAAAATATCAAACCTGGATATCCGGGCTCGTTTGAAGGTTTTCCGGGAGGTCCTTCAAGCAAAATACGCACCATTGCTAACAAACTGCAAACTAATAATAAATCCTCAAACCTGGCGGTCCTTTTGGTCCTCGCGGTCCTGAAAGCAGAGATGTACAGAGTAATTTACAAAATTAGAAGGGGAATTAATTTTAAGAAATACCTGGTGGTCCCTTTGGGCCTTTCACACCGACGCCGCCAAGAATATCGTCGCCAGGAGGACCCTTGACACCGGGGTCTCCGCTAGAATGGAGACAAATTTTTATGTGAATTTTTCGCTACCAGACGGCAAGCATTAAGCAAACTCACATTGGTCCAGAGTTGCCCTGATTAACTGAAATGCACAACAAATGCTAATAAGACAAGTTTTTCATTAGCTCAAATGCGTACTAGAAATTCCAGGAGTTCCTGGTCTGCCGTCTTTTCCTGAAAATTCAACATCTCTGTTAATATTGGGCACTCAGTACAAACAGAAATTCTACAAACCTGGAAGCCCTGGATGACCAGCAGCTCCCTTGGCGCCTAGGGACAAAAGCACAGGGTTTAGAAAATTTTCTGACATAGAAAGACTATTCCAGTCTACCTTGAAATCCTCGTTCACCTTGCTGACCTATAAGTTACATTTCGCACAAGTCAGCGTACATGAACTGTTGAAATGGCTTGAGAAAATCGCACCTCGCAGTCCAGGTGGTCCTATAATAATTGAAATTTATGATGACATGGTTGTGGCGTTTTAGTCCCCCATCGCTCTACCAGTATACCTGCCGGACAAATAACGCAAGGTAGATCAGGCTCGGGTTCAAGTTGAACGTCGAGACCTAGAATACGATAGGCGGTGTGTGGTATGTCAGAGAAATTGGGGTCTACTAAATCGTACCATCCAAACCGGGCTTTCCACTAGTGCCAGGTTTCCCTATAATTTTCGCTGAAAATTTTGCCACCAACGCAAACAATTCTAAATGTTACCTGGTACTCCATCTTGGCCTAAAATAGGATGGACGCAAATTAGCAGCCTGCAAAAAATTGTTATCTAATTTTCTCATTTTACCAGCAGATCCAGGGGCGCCTAAAATAATACACAAAATGTCAGTCAATAACTAGACGGCTAACCTTACTGAAGAGACTTATTATATAATACTTTTAATGACATATAAAATGTTAATTTATTACTATTTGTTTTGTTTGGCTTAAAGCAAAGAGATATATTACTAGTTCATCCACGCTTGATGTGACATCGCATACCTGGCGATCCCTGTGGGCAGCTGAGCTGAACACATCCTACAAAAATCGATAGAATGAAAACCCTAAATCAGTTTTACACTGGAGACGTCGTTTTTACGTGTACAGCCAGGGTTGAATGGGCTAACAAAGCTGCTGCCAGCACCGTAGCCCCCACCACCGCCGTAGCCAGAACCTAAACGAAAATAAAATTTCGCCAGTCAAAAATTTCCGGAAAATTTAAAAAATATTTTACCATCGCGTTTGCTTCGAAGCATTTTATTCAACAGTACGATATCTTTCCAGATCTCATCCGTTGCATCCTAAATGCGCGTCGGGACTGGAAGTGTTTTCAGTTTGAAAAACGTGAAACCCCTTTTACTCGAAAGCTAGCCATCCGAATGATAACCTTCGCCTCGGCGTTGCCCAGCTTCATGTACATCGCCGGAAGCGCAATCGCAAGGACCATTACGCAGACGCCGCTGATGATCGTCGCGAGAAGCGCGATGCGATGGTACGAGCTATTGTCGGTTTCCATATCGTCACTACCCATTTTTCGTTGGCAATGAGAATTTCGAGAAAATGGCCTTTTACTTTTGTTTTAGAAGATGTTACGCAAGACTGACTGCGGGTGAGCGTAACCGCGTTGCACCGTCACTGTCACCTTTTTAGTTCAAGACGTTTTTCACGCGCACGTGGCCCACATTGGCCCACACTTTCTCTCATAGGTCTGAGCGAAATTTGTGAAAAAAAGTTTAAAAAGTTTAAATTCACGACGTCGCTGAACTTTGTGCCGTCCGCGAGGAGTTGAATTTCAAAATTGTGTACAATTACGTAATAGATTGACAAATATTGATAGACGCGTGCGTGGGATTGTGGACTGCGCCGTTCTTCGGCGACATGCTAGAACGTATGTGTGATCCAGTGCGTTCCGGTTTGTTCCAGAACACATTTTTACATCAGTTTGGACTCAATTCTACTAAGCGGATTTTCAAAAATTCTCATTTTAAAATTAAAAATATTTCCAACACGTGTTTCGTGCATAGTTCCTAAATGCTGTTTTCGGTCTCATCGGTTGTGTGGGAGTGCATATTCGAATTCCTTGACGAAAAAGATCGAATTCGAACTGAGCGAGTCGACAAAAGGTAAACGCTGCGAGAATTCCGGTAAAACGTTTTAAAATTGACAAATTATCACTTCCGTCGCCCTAGGCTTCGCAGCCTATTGCTCGACTTCTGGAAACGTGAACGGTGCTTTGACGCTGCAAATGCCATCAGACGGATGAGCAGCTGTCCCAAGAATCGCACCGAAAGTGTCATTTCCATCTGCCATCGAATCGGCGGCTCGCTTCGATCCTTAAGGTTGAGTGACGACCTGATGACAAACTGGTCGGCGAGTCTCAGAAAAATTAGTGAAGCATGCCCAAATATCGAATCGATTAACTTTCACGTCGAGATGAGAGATGGTGAAGGTCACTTCATCGCTCCTTTCGATCTTCGATTCGATTCGTTTACAAACCTTAAGAATCTTCGCTTTACGACTTCAGCACCGTACGATGAGGACAATGAATATCTCTGCTATGCGTACGCATCTGCTTCCGTTTTCTGGAGTATTCCGTCGACGATCGAAAGCATTGTCGGACTTTCCGGACTGAGTGAAGGCGACATGTTCGAGACCGGCGCGGAACTCGAGGCGTTCTTTGCAGGTCGTCCATCATTGAGGGAAGTTCGGCTTGCCAATTTGCGAACTCACGATCGAAGCAAAGCGAACATTTTTTCTGTTATTGCCGTGAGATGCCCGTTTTTCGAAAAAATCAAGTTGGAGCTGAGCGATGTCGATTTGCGAGAACTCACTTCGCTCCATTCGATGAAGGAGATCGATATAGCCAGTGCCTATCGGCGTGAAAGCTTTTTCATTGCCGATGAGGAGCTGATTGAGATTTGCAAGCGAAATCCACTTCTTAAAGTTTTGTTGCTCCGTGATCGATTTTATTCGCAAACTTTGGCGGTGTGCCTGGTTTGAACGCAATTGTGCAAGTGTAGTCTTATGTCAAGCTAGACACGAGGAAAAGTTTTTAATGACAACGAAGGCTTGCCACGACCCCTACCTATGTTTCTGTATTATACGAATTGATCAAAGGACAATTTCAAAACCGTCATAATGTGATGATGTCAAATACGTACGTCTATAATAGTACGCATTGCAGTTGCTGAGAAATGATGGTATCTTACTGAATGAGAATTAGGGTTGGCACTTCCCCCCATGGGATCCCCGATTCCACCAGGGAATCCCCGATTCCCCGGGAAAAATGAGGTTTGGGGGGCCCCCGTATCCCCCCGATAAATTTAAGAAAATTTTTAGCAAAATTTCGTCAATTTCAGCCATTTTTAGCCATTTTAGCTATTTTAGCTATTTCGTCATTTTTGGTCACTTTTTGGCAATTTTTGAAACTTTTTTACTTTTCATCGAATTTTGCACATTTTCAAAGAGATAATCGTTAATTAAGTACAATCAACTAATTCGCTCGTTTTTAGTCATCCGTGATCATATTTATCACTATCTTCGAACTCCATTTTGGACTATTTTTGGTCGGGGGATACGAGGATCCTCCGGGGAAAAGCGGCCGATCCCCGGGGAAGTGCCAACCTTAATGAGAATAGCGATCTTTATCGACGCAAATTTACATACTAAATGAGGGGAAACGAATCGATTTAGGTGATCAAATAAATTTATTCAAATCAAGTAATGTGATAAACATAAATCGAATTTATTCAAATCGTTATGAATTTGCTGGATTTCACTTAAATCTAAATCGAGCAGAACTGAATTAGGGATGCTAATCCGGCGACGGGCGACATTTCAGGCGATAAGGCAACATGTCGCCCGGATCGCCCGGTTTTTCTCGATACACCTATGTCATATTTACAAGTCGCCAAAAGCGCTTTAAAACTGCTTATATTTAGAAGTAGCAATCATCAAGAAAAGAACCCAAATATCACAACACCCTTTTCAGAAACTTCGCAATATTTTTCGAATTTGTTTTGAATATTTTCAAAGTGAAAAAAATTACAAAATTTTTAGTTTACAATTGAAAATATTGCTTCAAAAATCGAAAATCCTGGCGACATCAGTCCATGATCAATGGCGCCAAGTCGCCCGTTTTGCCGTCCGGTCGCCCGTCGCCCGTCGCCCGGATTTGCATCCCTAGTAACTGAATTTTATTGAATCAAATTTTTAAAGTCACATCGAATCGATTTCAGTCTAATCAATCGAAGCTGCGAACATCTCGCTGAAACCGTCTGAGCACGCCTTCTACTTCTACGCCTGGAAGTTTTTTGTTGAAAAAACGGTTCGTCAAAATTCGTTTCTTGTTTTCGGTCTCGCCCATCGCATCTTCTGTTCGCCTTTGATATTTTCTGACGCTCGACTGCACACGTCGCTGTAAAGAAATTGTGCGTTATCTAAAGATGACTCTGAAAGACTATTCATGAAAAGCGACCCATGAAGATCTAGAAAATGTTTGCAACGTTAGCATCCTGCTTCCTTCTTTTCGCTGAATGCTACGCTATCGGTAAAATTTCGCTCACTCCATTTTTTAATATGAAAATATGAAAATTCGCTTTTTTTTCAGTTTCCCTCCAATGCGACAAGACAATTCCCGACCTCGACGCCGACGCATTTCACGATGACTGGGACATTGCTTTAGCAATATCCGGCGAAGAAATCGACATCTACGAATCGATCGAGCACAAGATTTCCTCGTTCTTCCAGAACAACATCGTTCGGAAGAACGCGTCCGTCGACATAGCCGTGAGAACATCCGACGGTCGCGAAGACGACATGTTCGTCGTTCTTCAGACAGGCATCGGTGCCGATATAATGGCAAAGTGTATGATTTTCGAGCCGGCCGGAAAACTCTGGCTCATCTACGCCTGGAAGAAGCAATCGACGAGCAAACGATTCATCGCTAATGGGCAAAAAATTGACCAGTCAGAAACGAGCTCTGGAAGTGATTTCGAGCCGGCTAATTGTACCAACGGACAGTTTAACAATCCGATCGGGATCGTGATCGCAAAGGCGAGAAAGCTTCTCCCTTGTGTCGACTTTGCGATGGCGAAGCTTAACCTCGATTTGAGCCGACTTTTTGGCGGAACGTGGCGCGCGTTTGTTCTCCCCGACCTGGAGGCGTTCCGAGTTGAGTTCAGTCCGTTCAATTTAAGCTGCGTTAGCTGGGGCGATGCGGAGACTGTCGTCTATGTGTGGAACGTCGATCCTCGATTTGCGACAATCGCGGCGCAGCGATCGGTTAGTTTCAGAGTGCTCACCTCAGCAGAAGGACGGTCAGAGAGGAGAACGACGTGCGAATATGAGGAAAATCAGTTGACCCTTTTAGCCGTTCTTCTGGGCATCACCATTGCGCTTTTAATCGTTATATTCGGACGCGTTCTTGTCTTAGCAATAATGCGTCGGTGATGAAGCCGATATTTTTGCGTTTCATCGGATACCTACCACAGTGACGTTGCGCAAAAATGACGTTTTTTAATAACGTATATTTCGCTATTTTATTTAAAAATATGGGAACATAATTCTCGGCCGAAAACACGCGACGTTTTGTATGCCTGTCTGACTGAAAATTTAACGGCGGTCCCGAGTTCAAGAAACATAAATATTTGGAAATAGCTCGTTCGGTGCTTAGGAGGTAATGCGTTCTGCGTCATGAACGTTCAGGTATTAAAAAAAACGTGTGGCAAAAATTTTATGCATGACGTTCCGAAAGATGACATTCTCCGAATTGACATTTTCTTGAGTGTTTCAAGTCGCACCACACATGAACGCAGCCTGCCATGAGAAGTCCTTAAATAGTAATCGAGATACACTGCGCATTTGTTTTTCGGTTTCCACCTTCCGGTTTCGTGCGTGTGTCTTCGAAACGTTTATATGGCACATGCGTAGTCTTCAAAGGTCGTCCTCTTAAAATCAAAATATTTGTCTTAAATTGCTGCTACTCGTGACAACGATAGTGTGGAGTAGAATGTGGAGAAGTATTCCAACGCTTCTTTCGGGTTTCTTTCTCTTTGCAAGCTGTTCTGCTCTCGGTGAGTACGACTGGAACAGCGTTTCACGTGGGTTTTATTTTCCGAGGTGCTATCAAGAAAGTCCGAGGTGCCGTGTGTAAAACATAGAATGTACCAAACCGAGACTACTTTTGATAGAAAATTTTCTCTATGCAGAGGTGCCGCTACGCTTTTAGTTAGCGGGTTCACAAAAGTTTGTCGTCTTATAACTCTGTGAAGAAACGTAAGAGCGCGAAAAAGGATTCAGATTTGAACTCCTCTCATCGAGCGCTACAACCTTGCGGTCGAGGCGTCAGAAAAAAATTGAAACAGTTTGTCTGAAAACGAAAAATGAACACAGATTTGAAACTGTCGAAAACCCAACTCAAACCGAAAAGTTGTCGAAAACCCAACTCGAACCGAAAAGTTATCGAAAACCCAACTCAAACCGAAAAGTTGTCGAAAACCCAACTCAAACCGAAAAGTTGTCGAAAACCCAACTCGAACCGAAAAGTTGTCGAAAACCCAACTCAAACCGAAAAGTTGTCGAAAACCCAACCCGTTTAACCCAGCCTTAAATTGATCGAAAATGCAATTCGATCGAGCAACCCAACCAAAAAGCTGGCAAAATGCGATCCAATCCAAACTGACAAAGCTAAAACATCTATTTACGTGGGCCACTGGATTTTTGCTATTACTCGTGCGTTGTGCGACACTTTTAGCTGTAGATTGAACAACCCTATCCCTGTCTTTATCCATGCAAACAGTTGTAGTAGGAGGTGTTGCTGTGTGTTGCAGCCTTTTTCGAGCTTTTAGCACAGTTTTCAATTCAGGTTGGATTTTTGACGCTGTTTTGGGTTGGGTTTGCGACAGTCCCCATAGATTGTCGTCGAGCGGAGCGAGGCGAAATTGTAGCCATTTTTTATTCACCCAGTGAAGTGAAATTCGAGTGTAAAAAATCTCATTTTGTGACAGATTTCCTCAGAAAAAATTTAATTTTGTTTCCTTTTTCACCTGTTTTGGGGGTCGCCACCCTCGCGTTCCTCGTACCGGCGCCCCTGCTATGCCAAGCAAAATAATCTTAAAAAATATTTTTGAAAAATCTTGGTCGAGCGAAGCGAGCCGACGAAAATTTTGCCTAAAAATGAAAAATTCACATTTACAGAACGTGCTCAATGTCATCCCTTATCATCTTTCATCCCCGCGATCCCAAAATTCCGAGGTGTCATTCCAAAAACCCGAGATGCTATGGCATCGCGTGGCACCCCGCACGTCAAAGACTGGACCAGGAATTTGGGGGAATTTCCCACGTCGTCAAATTCGTAAAAAAATCGATTTTTATAGTGTCTCTCCGCTGCGACCAGCCGATCCTTGAAATCGACCAGGAAGCACTGAACGCCCAATGGGACGTCGCATTATCGATCGGCGCTGAAGAGGTCGACATCTACCAGTCGGTGGAACATAAAATCTCCTCCTTCTTCCAGAACAACATCATTGAAGCGAACGCATCCGTCGACATTGCGGTCCGCTCTTTATTCTCACTTCCCCAGCCCCCCGACGACGACACATTCACCGTTCTTCAAGCCGACGACTACGTTGCCAAATGCGTCATATTCGAAAAGCCATCACAAGTGTGGCTAGTCTACGCCTGGACGAGGGATCCGCACTCGAAGAAAACACGGGTTATTGCTAGTAGCCGACCGGACGAACCCCTTCAAAAATCGCGCCCACCCGCAAACTGTACGAACTCAAAGTTTAGCTCAAAATTTGGAGAAATCGTCGAGAACGCGTCGACGCTATTTTACTATCCCGACTTCGCGATGGCAAAGATTAGCGTCGAGCTCGCGAGCAGCTTCGGTGGAACGTGGCGCATTTTCGTTCTTCCCTATTCAGCGGCGTTCCGAACTGAGTTTAGCCCGTTCAGCTTAAGCTGCATGAGCGTCACGGAGGAGGCCGAACGCGTAGGCTCCGATAGCTTCATCGTCGCATGGAACGTCGACCCGAATTTTGCGGTCGTCGAACAGCAACGGATGATAAAAGCGATTGCCGCCATCGAGCTGCTCTCGAAGGCGGAAGTCAAGGCAGAGAAGAACTGCGAGTATCCGTCAAAGCAGTTGAGCTTGTTCGCTGGACTCTTTGGAGCTGTGTCGACTCTGTTGGTCGTCATCGCAGTGCGGGCGATTCTGTTTGCCATATTGAGGAAGCATGATTACTAAAATTTGCTGCAGACATTGTTAACGGAAACTGCTTCGTCCATTCTGCTTTTTTGCAACGCCCAGTTAATTTTTTTTTATGAATTTCTTTAGGCTTGCAAATTTTTTAATTTTTTGCATCCTGCCTGAAGCGCGCAGCGCGTAAGAAGAAGGAGGCTTACTCTTCGTTCTGAAATAATC
>JAQGBB010002396.1:0-11004 GCA_034691745.1 Prismatolaimus dolichurus | reverse complement strand
TGGCTTAGATCGTCAATTTGGTGCAAGACGAAACTCGCCGCTGAACCAGCGCTTTCGGCGATGCTTCGTAAGCGCTGTAGCTGGAATTTGGCACACTTTTTGCAGTCGTCGGTTGTGCACGCCGTCACGAGGCTGGTGACGAAGGGAAATCGATTTTTCTAAGATTTTCCAAATTTTTGAATTAAGGCTTGTTACTGTCTAGAGTTACACGCTGAGTCAAAGACGGCATTGGCCAAATCGTTCTTTTTTAAATAAATAAATAATCGAGCTTTTTAGCAAACCAAACGCAGCAATCTATGTTTACCTTTCCGGGCCCGAGGGGATTAAAAGGGTTTGGATCATCACTTCGATCATTTCGAAGCTCTCGAAAGTTTATTATCGCCTCTTCGACTGTCGTCGCTTGATACTCTACGTCATAGCCCATGTACACTGCGCTTGACTTTGGGCGCGAACACGGACACTGTAAAAATAAACTATGAAGCCAAAAACTGTTGCTAATTTTTTTTTGCAAAAGCCAACCTGCGGATTGCACGACGGCGGACTTTGGAAAGGCGCTCCCACAACTGAAAAATAACAATTTTTAACATCACTTTTCTATGATCATTTCCTCTCGGGTGACACCTTTTTGATCCCGCCGTTCGCCGTCTAGGCCACTGTTTGCGCCCAGGGCTTGTAGAGTTTGCACACCCTGCGCAGCTCCAATAAGACCACCAGCCACTTGTCCAGCAGAAAGAGGTCCGAACAGGGGTCTCGGTGGCGGTGTTTCGCCTCCTGCATGATGATTTTTAGAAAAATGGCCTTTTCATGCGGACAAAGAGAAAATCACTGAAAAACCTTACGATCTACACGATCTCCTCCCTGAGCCAGAACATCGCCAGATCGTCGCAGCGATAAAAGCACAGAAATGAGAAGCGTTTGTCGCATTTCGCCGCAAGTTGTCGCGTGTGCGGGTAATCGGAAACCGTACCGGCAATGTCCCTTTTATTACATGATCACACGACGACGCCTGTCGTGGGCGACAAAGAACGACGGTGAACAATTTGTCACGTCGTTCCTCGGTCTCTCTCGCATAAAATTCATTTCGTGTCGACGTGCGAAAAACTGGTCTCGAACAACGACGTCTTCGCCGTCGAATTTCGAAAGGCCCGAAAAGACGTTATCCGTCTTCACTGCCGTTACTAAATTGACAATTTATTTTCGAGTTGCGTAAAAAGAGGCACCTGAATTTAGGCAGCAATGTAGCGAGTTATATAACTAGCAAGGGTCGTAAAGACATCGATAGAAAGAACTATACGAATGCTTAATTTGCGATGTCATCAAGGCGATCAGACCAAGAAACTGTCATTGACAAACGACGGGACCGTGAAGTGTCATGGGAGCAACCAGCGATCCGTGCAATCAATCTCCGACTCATTTCGCTTTTAAAAATCACTATACATCAGCCGAATTCTTAGTGCACTTCGTCTAATTGCATGGAACCATCTACGCGTCACGAAACCGTCGATAGACGTTGAAGAATTCATTAAGGACCACGATAAGCCATCGGTAGATCATGGAACCTCAAAACACTTTGTTGAATGACTCAAAAAACCATCGACGTTTCCTTGAGTCGTCGATGAATTAGCTGAAAGTCATCGAATCTTGAGTGCACTTCATCGAAACGTCGGTCTTCGAATCTTCGCCATACTTCGTTCAGCTCAATCGAGTACTGCGTATGTATGAGTCTCATTTACACATTATGGAATTTGCATGAACTTCGTTGAATTCACAAAATTTTTGCATTTGAACGTTTCGATCGCCAGCGAGCTTCGTCACAGCCAAACGATCCATTTCGAGACTGGCGAGCGTTTTTCCACGGAGAATTTCGAGCTTGGGCAGCTCACTTGACGTTCCCTAGTGACCTTCTGCTGTGCGATCGCCTGTCGACGATAGTCATAATTATCTCTGCCTTCCGCAGTTGGTGTTTGTTGTTGACCGCTTGCTTCAGCTGACCGACCTCTTCGCGCAGCTTCGGCGTCTCGTGGAGACAAAGCGACAACGTTAAGGTTGAGGACGGTCGGCTTGTCGAGCAGATTCGTGCGACATAGCTGGCATGGCAGGCGTCGCTGCTTGAGCTCGGCAGTTGGCGGCTACCACTGGAAAATTGCTCACACCGTCCGTTAACTTTGCCAGCTGGGGGGATACTGGGGATAAAAGGGGAGGGATAATTTCTGTCTGACCAGTTAGCTATCTTTTTGCTTACGCGCTCCAGGCAGGATGCAAAAACACAATGAATTGTTCTAACGAAGAACGAAAGTCGCTCAAAACTGAATGTACTAAACACTGAGCACAAGCAGAATGTGCTGACTACGAACAGAGTTCGGGTCACGAATACTCGTTTCGCTTTGCCGTTCAGATAGAATTGTTCTGCTATAGCTGCAAGCGTATTTCTCACGTCTAGAACAGCGTGTTCTACACCGTTCTGGTCGAAACAAAGGACTTTAAGAAACAACGTGTGCGTGCAAGCACATTCTTTGACGAGAAAACAGTAAAGTCGAAAAGCGTTCTGCCAAAAAGTTCCGAAATACAGTCGAACACGGATAATTCCACATCGAAAGGACCAACCAAAAGTTATGCACTTGGGAAAATATGCAATTATGCAAACTTTCACCTGAGGTTACGTTACTGTTCAGGGGAGCACGAACCGTTATGCAATTATGCATGCACTTTTCGTCTAGGAGGGCTAATTTTTTCTTCTAAAGCTAATATCTCTGTGTAGGAGCATAGGAGAGCAAAACGAATGGTAGATCTGAGCTCCTCATCGAGTGCTACAATGTGAACCATTTACAAAAAAATTTAAATTTTTGAGAAATTCAGCAAAAAAAATTCTTATTTTGCTACCTCTTAGAGGGCTATAGCCCCAATAGCCTCACTTAGCTACGTGCCTGGCATGTTATGCATTTATGTATGCTGCAATTATCCATGCACGACTGTACTCATCGCGGCGTCGGCTGTCGATGTTTTGGTTGGATATCACCAATCCAAACCTAGACTACGCAGTAGACATCATTCACGGCAGAACACAAAAAGCATGCTTTGTGATCGACAGTAATCGGCCCAAGTACTCAATGATAAACACTTCTTCAAGCAAACTCCTCGTTTAGACCATAAGTGAAGCGAAGGCATAGTGGAAAGACGAAAAGCACACGAATGCATAGCATAGCTCAAAAACTATTGGTCAATCAACTCGTCTTGCTATCACGGTGCCCAGAAGTTTCTGTCCATTGGCCAGTTTTCTCAAGACTCGCTGAAAAGCTCTCCTTCAGTCACAGGAAAACTGGTTGTAAAACTTTGCAAAAACTGGCCAACGGACAGACACTTCTGAGGACTGACAGTTAGCGTTTGCTACGTTAATAAATAAAGCACGAATCGATCAATAATCGACTGACGTCACAAGACAGATCGATACAAGCACAAAATGCAAAGCAATGAAGCACAAAGTCGAAAAACGAAGCATAAAAGGAAAAATCTATTTCGATTAAAACGTCATACATATTGAAATGGCGTCATCGCTCTCGTGAGATTTCCGAGTGCGTACCACGAAGAAATAGTGACGCCGGCTGACTGCCGACAAATCTCCTCGAGAGGAATACGAACGCCGCCGAGGAACGCGTTCTCGCGGAGGAAGTAATACTGAACGACGCTTGCCTCGAGTGTTCGACTAGACAACACGTCGATAGGTAGGCGGTAGACAAACTGGAAAGAGAAGAGGGAAGAGGGCAATATATCGATAATTCATCAAAATCAATACCAATCAATAATTCAATCAAAAATCGAAGCCGCTCCATAAATCGATAATTAATTAAAAAATCAATGCGGATCAATAAATTGACAAAAAATCAATAAGATAAATAATTCAATAATGCATAAAAAATCAATACCAATCGATAAATCAATAATGCACAAAAATCAATACCGATCAATAAATAAATGAAAATGAACACCGCTAAAATAAATCGATAATTAATAAAAAATCAATGCGAATCAATAAATCGATAATTCATAAAAATCAATACCGATAAATAAATCAATAATTGATAAAAAAATCAATACCAATTGATAATGCACAAAAATCAAGACAGATCAATAAAACGATAAAAATCAATAAATCAATAATTGATTTAAAAAAATCAATACCGATCAATAAATCGATTGATGACTTACCGGCTCATTAAAAACAGGATTCGCATTCCCAGTAACGACCTTCGTCTTACGCTTCATCGCGCGCGCAAAATCAGCACCACCTCGCAAATACAACTTGACATAAACATCAGGCGCACGATCGTCAACCGACGGCTGCAAAGGAAGAAACCAAAGTGCACAAAATCAATCGATATAGGTAAACGTACCAGATTTCTGACATGTTCGACAAGAACCTCAAGCGAAGAGCGCTTCGCGTTGAACGTTATAGAAAGGCGGATCTCGCCGCTGATGGCACGCCGGGCGATCGCTGAAGATCGAACGGATCCACGGAGATTTGGAGGTTGTGAAAGATCTGAAGAAAGGAAGTAAAGTATTGTACATTGCTATCGATGGTAGCTTCACCTTCGTCTTTGCGTGCTGCCTCCTGCTGATCGCGGAGCATCGGATGGAAGAATGTGTAAACAAGATCACACTAGAAAATTAAAAAAAAAATGAATTCAAATATTAAAAAAAAATCGATTCGATAATTGATGATTAATACGCGAATTGAATCGAAGAGAAAATCAACAATCGATTTCAATCAATAATCGAATTGAATATTTAATTCAACTAAATCGACAAGCAAAACGAATAGAAAATTTGATCGATAGTCGAATTGAATCGACACTATAAAATATATATAATCGAATTCTAAAAATTGAATCGATTCACTATTCAACTGAAGCGATAATTAAAGCGATAATCGAATCAACAATCAATAATCGAAAAAATTAAATCAATAATCGATCAAAAATAAATCAATAATCGAACAAAAAATTTAAATCAATAATAGTCACAAAATCAATAAATCGATCGATACTCGGCTTAAAAATAAATATTGTAAAAAAATCGATAATTCGATTCTATCAACTCACGTGCGCGATTTCAGGCTCCAGCTGAAAGAGCGATTCGATAAAGAGAGCAATATACGTCTTTCGTCGCTCGGCGACTTCTCGAATCTGTGAGCGTCCAAGCGTCGGACCCGGTGGAAGC
The DNA here is from genome assembly GCA_034691745.1 of Prismatolaimus dolichurus. Lineage (NCBI taxonomy): Eukaryota > Metazoa > Nematoda > Enoplea > Triplonchida > Prismatolaimidae > Prismatolaimus > Prismatolaimus dolichurus. Next base: position 5,790 of record JAQGBB010002396.1, on the reverse strand, counting down.
GGATTCAGCGTTGCCAAAACGAAGCTAAAAATAGCTAATATCTAAAAAATATCGAATAAAAAATAGCTAATAAAATATCTAAAAAATGGCTAAAAATAAAAAATAATAAAATAGTTAAAAATAGAATAAAAATAAAATAGCTAAAAATAAAATAAAAATAAAATAGCTAAACTCTTTGACAAAAAAACGAAAAAACTATTCGTCAGCTTACCGCAACCGAAGCTTCTGATAAAACTCCTCAAATTCCTCGTAAGTTCTATAAACGATACCAGCGACCGCTTCATTCACACGTCGAATGGCCATCTTGAAAAGATAGTGCTTTTCGGGCACGTGGCGTTTCTCGCAGCCGATGACGCTGACGTCGATAATTTCGCCGTCTCCCTCGCCTCCATCGCGGCTAAAATGAAAATTCTGTTAAATATCTCTGATTGGACGAGAAAATCAAGCAATAATATTTCGTCCAATCAGAATGCATTAAAATGATTTGTCAAGCAAATTCAACGAAAAAAAATTTAAGCCAATCATATGTCTGTGCGTTCAAAATCGTTAAAAGTAAAAATAAATTTTTTAAGTTTAATTTAAAATTTTATTTTAGCATATTTTTTATTTTTATTTTATTTAAAAAATTTTTAAGTTCATTTTAAATTTTAGTTCAACTTATTTTTTATTTGTTCAAAGAAAATAATATTTTTATTCAAGTTTAATTTTAAATTTTATTTTATTCTAGCTTTTTAAATTTTCTTATTTTTAAGTATAATTTTAATTTATTTTTTAAATATAATTTTAATTTATTTCTTAAATATAATTTTAATTTATTTTTTAAATATAATTTTAATTTCTTAATTTATTTTTTAAATATAATTTTAATTTATTTTTATTTTATTCCATAATTTCCCAACTACTCACGTATGCGTCTTCGACACAAACGACAGCAACTGCTTATTCTGCCCAGTCTGTCGGAACTGCAACTGCGCGAGAGCGTGTACAAAGAAGTTCAAACGCGGTGACTTCGACGCAACACTCTCGTAGATCATTCTAAAAAACGTTCGTTCAACTTCATCGATTTTTATCAATCCGACGTACGTTGTGAATCGCTGAGTCGCCACGGCCTCAGTTGAATCAAGCCAGAGATTCCCATAGATGAACTTCACGGCGTCTGCTGTAATTCCCGGAACACCCGAGCACATCATCTGTAAAAATGGGCCAATTTTAAATAGTTAAAAAATTATTTATTATTATTTAAAATTTTTATTTTTCCCCATTTTTATTTTATTCTTTTCAAAATAAATTAATTAAATTTTTTAATTTTATAAATAATTAAAATATTATTTATCAAGACTCACAAGCTTGAGAAGATTGATAAAAACAGCGTGATGCCTCCGCAACGAATTGAACGCCTGACAACAATAGTCAACAAAATCCTGAAAGTGCGGTGTCGCCTTCGTGGATCCAGCATTAATGACGAGCGCCATATCAGGCGTTAACACGAACGGAACCCGATCGCTGTCAAAGAAGAACAATGAGAATAGAAAAAAATAAACAAGAAAATTCTCCCGTACCGTTTGATGTTAGTATTTCCAACCATTTGAGCGTCGCCGAGATATTTGCCAAAATCAATGTGCACTACATGACCGCGCGATGTGAGGAGGATATTATCGTTATGGCGGTCGCCGATGCCGAGAAAATAGGTGCCTACGCACCAACCTGAACAGCTGCGACGAAAATTGTTCAAGGCCTGGCAAAGAAAAATTTGAACGTTAGAAAATCGAAAATAATAAATTATGAAAAATTCGGAGAATTTTTTAATGTTTAAACTTTTTTCAATTTTAAATTTTTTAATCCAGAATTTTGTAAATCCACGAAAACAGACGAGGAATTTTTAAAATAAAAAATAAACCCGCCAAAAAAATTTGCTAAATTCTAGCTTTTGTAATCTCATATTCACAAGACAAAATAATAAAAACAAATGATAAAATAATTTAAATTAATAAAAAATAATAAAATAAAATATATAATATTGTATTATTTATTTTTATTATATTTACATATAATACACAAAATATAAAAATCAAATATAATAAAATCTTTTCGTCGTTCAAAAAATCTTAAAAAACAAAATTATTTACTTCAACAACAGCAACAAATTTTCTTACAATAGCATAGTCAAGCTCATCCGGATTGTGTTTCCTCAAATGCTTCTCCAGTACATCATCAGCTCCAAAAAGTCCCTGAATCTCCCGCAGCGTTCTCGAGTCCGGAACAAGCTCAATAAATCCTCTTTTATCGCCAACAGGTAAGCATCGAAAAAGGAGCATCTTAAGATCGAGTCCGTCGTGGAGCCAAATACGTTCGAGAAGTCCCATCAGTTGCAGTACGAGTGCGTCCTGTCGGAGGTCGTCGCCCACTTTGTAGAGGACACCGTAGTCAAGTTCGGCGTTTCGGAAGGTCAGTTTGAGGGGGAGTGTCTTTGATGGGTAGAATGAACAGGCCTAGAAGGCGAAATGGGTGGGAAAATACAATTGAGATAAAAACTGGTTTTAAAATTTCGTAAAATTTTGAGGAAAATTAGGGTAAAAAATCGTGAAACAAGTCGTAAATAAATTGGGTAAAAATAGAGTAAAATGACGGTAAAAATTTCGCAAAACAAGTCTTAAAATTCATTTAAAAAATTGGGTAAAATTACGGGTAAAAATCGAGTAAAATTACAAAATTACGGTAAAAATATTGTAAAATAGCTTAAAATTAAAAAATGTGTTCCAACGTTTATATAACACCCTGAACACTTTTGGAGCACAGATTCTCGCCATTAGCAAAAAAAAATTAAAATTCGCGCACTGCGTCATGCCTCCTTCAAAAATCGGTGAAAAACTACTACTCACTTTTAAATTGAGCCCCTCGGCGCGAAATGACGGTTGTACCGGGATCGAGACGACCTTCGAGAGAACGCGTTCTTCAATCAATTCAAAATCACGTTGGAGCGATCGCTGAAAAAATCGATAAAATAGTTTTGGTCTAGATTTAAAGAAAAAATAAAATAAAGAAAAGAAAAAGGAAAGAAAGGAAAAAGAAAAAGGAAGGAAAAGGAAAGAAAGGAAAAAGAAAAAGGAAAAGAAGGGAAAGGAGAAAGGAAAAAGGAAAGGAAGGGAAAGGAAAGAAAGGAAAAAGAAAAAGGAAAAGAAGGGAAAGGAAAAAGGAAAAAGGAAAGGAAGGGAAAGGAAAGAAAGGAAAAAGAAAAAGGAAAGAAAGGAAAAAGAAAAAGGAAAGAAAGGAAAAAATAAAACAGCTAATTTTGGCCTTGATCTAAGCCTTCAACACCTACCATTCTCCGTGAATCATCAGCCCTCTGCAGCGCAATCGCCGCCCGATCCAACTCCGCGACAAGCTGCCTCTGCTTCTCAAGTTCATCCGCAAGCGTCGAGTCAAGAACCCGAAGAAGAACCACCTGGAAGAGTTCGCAACGAAACGCAAGAGGCCCACCAAACGCTCGTTGTTGCTCAAGTTGCCTGCGGGGGAAAAATGAATAAAATTCAGTCGAGGAGAAAACCCGCTCACCAAAAAAGGCTATTCGCGAACTTCCGGTCATTGACAGCGCGAGTGAGAAGCATCATCGCGAGTGCAGAATCTTCGTTCACTTCGAATCGGAGGGACTAGAAATCGACAGACCTCACTTCAACTCAAGTAGCGATGTCGGCAAAAAAATTCAAAAAATGTGTGTGCACGCAAATCGGCATTAAAATTATGAAAAATAAAATGCGATAAAAAAGAGAGAAGCTCACTTCGATTAGCTGTGGCAAATAGGTCAGAAGTGTGTCAGTCGCCGCTTGTGCGAGCCAGTCAACGGCCTTCCGCCTCACTTCTCGATCGGGAAACCTTGAGGACGAAAAGGGAAAAAATCGCAGAAAATCGCGAAAAAACAAAAGTTGTCAGACCTCGGCAAAAGAAGTTCGAGTGCTTGAATAGGATCGAGCGGTGCCCAGAGACGAAGCAGACTGTAAACATTCGTCAAATTCGCCCAATCCCATCGCATCGCGTCCCAGCTGAGTGCCGACCAGAGGACAAGCGCAAGCGCCTCCGGAAATTGTGTCAAGGCATAGCGGCGCTCCCACAACACCATCTTTTCGTCGTCGACGAGACTGCAAGAAAAAATTATCAATAAATAATTTTAGGAATTTTTGAAAATAATTTCAATTTTTTATTTAATAACTTTTAATTTTAATAATAATTAATTACAATTTTTTAGAATTAAATAATAATAAAAAAATAGCAGTAATAAAATATAATGTTATAAAAATTATTTTACTGTTAGACGCACTTATTCTAATATTCTAACAATTTTAAGTGCGAATTCTAAAATTTTTTTCAAAATAATAAAAAGCAAAAAATGAAAAAAACTAGTAAATGCTTTAAAAATCCCTTAAAATTTGAGCTTACTCGTCATCCAGATTTCTAGCGTCAATAATATCGCGCAGAAGCACTTGTGTGTCCTCATTGAGTGAGCTAAAGTCCACGCTCTCCCTAGCAAAAAAAAAGAAGTACATCCGAATGGCTGAAAAACGGAACAGCGCCCTTCAAAACGGCACCTTGGCCCAACGACGTCATTGTTGCCAATCTCTGGAAAGACGATCGCAAATGTGTACGTCGGAAAGGTTAGCTGAAAAACAAAACAGCCTAGCACTATAGTCGAAAAAAAATTAAGTCTTAAAATTTCAAAAAAAATTTTCAAAAAATTAAAATAATTCAAAAAATTAAAAATAATTTACAAAGTAAAATAATTCGAAAAATAAAATTAAAATAATTCAAAAATAAATCAAACTTAAAAATAATAGTTAAAAATTTTTAAATATATCAAAAAAGTAAAATAATTCGAAAAATAAAATTAAAAAAATTCAAAAATAAATAAAACTTAAAAATAATAGTTAAAAAATTAAAATAATTCAAAGTAAAATAATTCAAAAAAGTAAAATAATTCAAAAAAGTAAAATAATTCAAAAAATTAAATTAAAATAATTCAAAAATAAAATTTAAAAATAATAGTTAAAAAAATTTAAATAATAAAAAAAGTAAAATAAATCAAAAAAATTAAAATTAAAAAATCCCCAAAAAAATCGCTTCTTCAACTATTTTTACCAAAAGATGAAAATCCTTCACCGACCAATGAACAATCTGCGTACTATCCGGTCCCCACGGTTGAATAGTTCCCTCCTCGCAAAAGTTCATCACATACGATCCTTGTCGATAATTTCTAAAAACTCCCAATATTTTCCAACCCACTACCAATCGCGATTACTTCTCCGCGTCAAAAAGCGCAATCGATGACCACCCAAGCAGCGTCTGTTTCATCACAGGCGTGAGGTCAGTCTGCGATGTCTGTTCGACCGGTTGGTTCGCCTCAAGACGACACCCGTAGAGCTGTACAACCAGGCGTGCTTCACGGGGCAGACAGCAGAGAGGGAGACCTCGGAATTGCACCTATCAACTACGTCATGTGATTTCCTAGCGATTCTTGATTTCGATTTTCGATACCCAATTCTCGAACTTTATAAACGCGAAAAGATCGCCGTGTTTGAAGAGTGTTCCTGTTGAAGCTTCGTCGGAACTCAGTTTTGACGGACCGTAGAAGACGGAACATTGCAGGTAATATTGCTCGTATCTAGTCGAGAAATAAGGGTCAGTCACTGAATTTATTTATTTTTATTTGTGTCACTATATCATGTTTAAAGCCGAAGAGAAGCATGTTATAGAATTGGCTCTGGATTTTTTTCAAAATCAATGCCGACTAGATAGACAACT
>JAQGBB010002395.1:0-11007 GCA_034691745.1 Prismatolaimus dolichurus | reverse complement strand
GCGACGGTGCGGTGCGACAGTTTGAAAACGAATTTCAAAAATTAGGAGTTGATGACATCAGGTAGACTACGTACTTCATTAATAAAATACCTGTTTGTATTTAGCACAGTCTCTGTTTTAGTAATTTGCAGATTCAACTGCTCGGTATGCTGCGTGATGAGATGTGCTGGGAATCAAAGTATGGTGCCCTTTCCGTGTGCTATTTGGTCACGTCGAAATTTTCCAACGATTTTACCGATGGTGTCCGCGATCGTGCAGTCTTTTTGCTGAACGACGAAGAATATCGTGTCCGTTTATCTGCAGGTATATCTGCTTGTTATTTTATTTTCTCAAATCTATCGTAGTATTTTAGGCGAGTTTCTTGGTGCACTTTGCAAGCTTCGTGGCGGAGAGGTTTACGAATTCTGCAAAGATGCACTCGTCAAGTCCATACGCGACAGTCTCTCACATGATGATTGTGCGAAGGTATTTACTTTTCTCTCAACTCCGTTATGCTAAAATTGTACCTAACAATCGAGTCTTTAGGAATTACTCACAAAAGCAAGAGTGACTACTCCTAGCAGTCCCGCACGCTTGGGTTACTTCGAGACAAGTATGAAGTGAGTTTACCCTTGCTTGATTACGAGCTATTTCACTGCCATTTATCATCCACTTCAGATGTTTACAATCTCTTATTGACGGTTGCGGATCCCACTTTTCTCCATTCATTACAAGCGACCTTCTCGACATTATCTTCGATGCACTTGCTCATTCGAACCGATTTGTTCGCGTCTCCGGCTTTAATGTTTGCGCAAGTCTATTTGCTTCTTGTTCCCCTACCGTCAACACTCCCTGCAGTACCGATGGATCGACAGTCGAGCAGTCTAATTATCTAACTGCTAACGGTGAAAGGTTCGCTGCACATCTTCGCGACGGTCTCTCCGACGATCTCAGTCAGGTGCATATCGCACACGACGAGAACAGTCCTGTTACGATCTAGCACATTTTGTGTTCTTTTTCCGCTCAGGTTCGATACGCTGCAAGCGTTGCTACCCGACAGTTCTTCTTAGTCAATTCACCCCTTCGTCAACGTTATTTCAGCACGCTTCTGCCACCTATGTGCTTAAATAGGTACGTACAGTGTGGTGAGTCCAATTGTAGTTCAAGAAGTAATTCATCTAGTTTGCTTTTCAGGTATTATCTGGCCGAAGGTCTTAGACTTTATTCGCAAGAAACGTGGCAATTGGTGGTTGGCACTGAGGGTCGCCGTCTCGTCGGCGAACACATGGCTGAGATTGTTAGTGCTAGATTATGTTAGTTACTATAAAACAGCCGGGCGATGAGGCTTGGGGATTCCTAAGAACTGAAAGTGGTAGATTCACTTTCAGAGGCTCGAAAAGCGAAAAGTTTTACCTCCACTGACTTTGACTTGGGTTATAAGATCTCGACCAATAATGTATATTGTATTCACAGTGGTGGACATTGAACCTTCGTTCTATAGGTCGATTTTTACTGTCTGCAAGCTTCGTCTAAGAACTACTACGCTCGTGTTGCCGTCTGTCACGCCACGTCGGAGCTGGCTCAAAAGGTTACTCTTTCGTTGTTTTTGTCGTCATTAGAATAAAATCAAACTTCTTTCCTTTTTAGATTGATCGCAGTTCTTTCGAAAACTCCGCCGCCAGATTGTTCGACTTGCTCCTCAAGTGCTTTGGCGATAACGCGTGGCCCGTTCGCGACGGTACGCTATGGTGGAAACGTGCTATTGTGAGTGGTTGCCAATTATGAATGTTTGTAGTTTTCATCGAATTTTCAATTCTGTTTTTCTCTATTCCAGCTGCGTGCATTGTTTGTGGCACTTTCGCTCAATGTTACCCCGAGCTAGCGCGGTAAGTGATGGGCGGTGAGTTGTAGAGGATTTCGCAATTTGACTTCTCGTGTTGAAGAGGGTGATCTATCGCATTAGTTGCAATAAAATTCATCGCTTTTCAAGTCTTTTTTTTCGAAATCATTGCATGCCATTTCCCCAAGAAAGGGACGGTATCATAGACTTAATCTCGGACGTCCCACGTGCTTTTTCAGATCTCGTCTCGATTCACTTTTGCATCTCTTTTTTCTCACACTCGAAGATCCTATTCCATCGTTACGTCAAGGAGCTGCTGAAGCTATTGCCAAATTAGCTTTTACACAAGGTGTGCGGATTTCGAAGTTCACTGTTGCTGGGGGACCGTATCGGAGGGGAAAGTTCTCTTTCTAGACGAAATACGAATGGATGTTCTCCAGAGACTCAAATCTGGACTGGCAAGGATCGATCAACAACCGGCTTCTATCGAGGAACTCACACCACGTCTTCCGTTCGGGGCTTTTACTATTACGGCGATAACGAGCGGAGAAGCGGTATGCGAAGTGCTGGCAGATGTTTATGTTTTGCTTGGTGTCGATTTAAAGGCTGCGAGTATGAGTGAAAGGTCGTTGGAGGCGATGACGCACGCTGATGATGGACCGGAGATGTGTTCGACGAGTCGGAAAGTGTCGTCACCTTGGGAGATTGTTGATGGGTATGATGTGGAATAGATAGGAAATATTTTGGGTGTCAAGTATGTTTGTATTCAGTCTTACAGTATGCATTCAATCTTTTTTCAAACAAACACGTCGTTGTGGGAGTGTAAAGTGCAGAAGTGATGTTTTCGTACTTTATGTACTGTACGTGCGGGTATGCTGACGAATGGTTTAATTCTGTATGTCTTCTTAGATGTGTCTATCTCTTGGCTGAATTGGACGTTCTTGGCAATGGATTTGAGAGACATATTGCTGATATACTGCCGTTAGTTGCAGCTGCTGCTCAATGCAGGCATTATTCACAACATGTCTATTTGCTTGAGATTATCTGCAGAAAGGTATGGCCGATGTACTCTACTATCTTATGTTTCATATTGTCTATGTGATGATTTATAAGAGGTGACGAGAAATGGTTACTTTTGCAGCTTTCTCGCATCGCGAAATATATTGGAAAAGCACTTTTCAAACAACATCTTTCACGGTTTTTCGATTCACTCTTTTATTCGCTGGTATGTCCCTCTATGGTTTACACGATGTATCTGTACAGTGTATGTAGTACATATGATGTTCGCTATGTTCTCAAATGCCAGACAAATAGATTGAGAAAATCGACTTTCGGTAACAAATATTTCGACAAGTTTTCACACTCGGCCTTTAAAGCCTTTGCCTGCCTGTGACATGTGAGGAAAAATCGATTTTATACTTTTCTTTTAAAAGATTTTTATTTTGTTTTCTTCCTGAATATTCTCTTGCCTCCGTGGTTCTACTTTTCGTGCATGCTGATTTGGATATGCAAACTTTTCGCAACTAGTAGCAACTGTCGGCTTTTCTTCTTGTTTTCTATCTTCAGACATGCGGTGTGGAGGATACACAATCGGCTGCTACTACTTGTGTGAAGGAATTAAGTGCTTTTCTTGGAGAGAATATTTTTCGTGGACGTCTTCACGAGTATAATCCGATGTATGTTTTACTATACATGCATATATCTACAGTATGAACTTTGATGTTCGCTTTGTTTCTAGTTTTGCACAACAGTTTGACGCAGTGCTTCGCGGGGAACCGGTTCGTTAAACTCTCGAAGACGTCGTACACGTGACAGCAATTTTAGTACATTACTCAACTCTTTTGTTTTTGAGTGACATATAGTACGTGCTGATAGTTTCTGTACCTGACTCGGTTTTGGTTTAAGCCTCACGGCGTGACAACGTGTACATCTGTACTACGTTTAGCCTTGCACAGTGGATAATGCAGTTTGTTTACCCTGCCTGTCCTAGCTGCATTCTTTGACTTCTGCTTTTCTTATTCGTTTGTATTTTATGTAGACGCACACTTTAGAAAGGCCGATACAGTTTGTTAATTAATCACACGATCTGCGAAAGAACATGGCTGACGCGAGGCTTAAACAAATCAAGATCAAAGCTGGTGTTGTGAAACGGTATGTACAGTACGTTGCATTGCGTTGTGTGTACGGAGTGGGTCGGTGAGTAGACTGGCGAAAGAGAAAGCTGCGTATGAGAAGGAAGCGGACAAACAGCGCGAACGAATTGCGAAATTGAAGGCGGAAGGCAAGGATTCGCACGATATCGCGAAGCAGGAAGAGGTTTGCTTTGAGCAGTTTTGCCTTTATGCTTACACTACTTGTGTATGATCTGTTCAGGTTTTGAACGAAAGTCTTATGATGGTTCCTGACTGTATGCGAAGATTGAAGGCCGCTGTTGTCGATTTGAAGAAAGCTCTTGTACGTATACGTTGGTTCTATTAGATTGCATTTGAGGCGTTTCATAAAAGACGTCCAACCTAAGGGAGGGGGGTTTTCGCTAAGGGAGTGGGCGTAACCTTATTTTAACAGATGGAAAGAGGCAACTTTTGGCGGACGTCTTTTATGGAAAGCCTCTTAGAACGTTTTGTACGTACAATATGTGCGTATACATATGCCGGAAGTGTGCTATTCAGGCTGTTTCCACGTGTTTCCTAGGATACCGAAACCGACTTGGCTGAGGCGGAAGACTATAAACAAGCGAGGGATGTTCTCGCTGATGGCGAACGGGTTGCAGCGTCGGCTCAGTGAGCAGCGGGAATCGGAGATGTCGGGATGCTTTTGAATCCATCGATGGATAATAGTTGGCCTGGTTACTTCTGGCTGTGATGGCTATTACGACGTACTCGTTTGCACGTGTCGATCGATGACTGATCGAACAGAATTGCGTATGTATTTTATGCTATTGATTCTTCTTGCTGCACGTGGTTGGGCCTTACTGCTTTCTTGTGAGGGCTTCCTGATGGAAAGTAACTTGCGGATGAGCTTTATGAGGCGATGCGAACTGTGCGTGTAGTGTTAGTGCATTTATTTGTTGGAAGAAAAGCGATTTTTCTTATCGCATACAGTCAAGCGGCCCTTGTTAACGATATTGCTGGGTATGTGTCGTGCTTACGGTTTTGCTGTAGTGCGTTTATGCATTTGTGTACGGCACGTTGTGTACTTGTGCCGCGCAGGGGTGAACAGAACGTACAGTACGTGGGTATTAAGTACATACGTGGTCGTGCTTGGCGTGGGATGAGACGGAAATTAATCGAGGTTTTGTGTTATGCATTCCGTCCAATGCACAGCAGAGCTCACTATAATTATTGCATTCTTTGCTTGTGTTTGTGTGCGTGACGCTAATAAATTGTGTGCAGTTATATAGCTCATTTGTTGCTTTGTTCTGTTAGCTCACGATGCAGCGAGAGGGGAATCACTGTAGTGGGATTAAAATCGTGATAGAAAGTTTGATCGTTTTATAATTTGTACAGTGTTTTCACCAAGTGGTCTTAATCCTGGTAGATTTTACACCCGGCCATATCGGAACAGCGACACTTATTTCAAATAATTTCACTAGGTTGAAAATACGAAAATGGAACGCAGTGGAATGCTCTAAAGCGGCAAAGGTGTGTGCAACGTTAAACAATCAAAACGCGGCATAAAGCGTCCTGGCGCGAAAGTAGTTCGAGGAAAACTGAATTTTGGATCTATATGGCCTATGCAGGACATTGCCGAAATGGGACATTGAAAAATTACCAGGGTTAAAAGGTCTTAGAATTCGGACCAGTCTTAACAGTTATTCGGACCCGAAACTCCAGGTGTGAAAAATCGGCCAAAAGTAATCCGAAATTGTCTAGAAGTTTTTTCATACGCATTTTTATGGCAAGTCAAAAATTTCGCTGCTCGCGACGATTTGTAATGTATTCAGAGATAACATACCCTATCTTCACCTCTATAGGTTGCAATTTTTACCTTGGTAAACTTGGGCTTGCTCTAATTATATGATGATCTTAAAATTTTGAAAAAGGTCTTAAAATTGAACGACTGATTTTTGGTGGGAACCTTGTTGTAGTTACACGGTTGATTATGTCGACCATTGTAAGGGTGATACGAACGGTCCCGGTCGGAGCATCCAGTGCAAAGTGCGAGCTAACCACACCAGGAAGGCCGACGGCTCTTCAGAGCGCCTGTTGGACTGACTGTTCGAATAAAGACTGAAAGGCGAATGACCACACGGTGACAGAACGTGGGACTCTTTTGAGTGGACAGCGGTGGTGTATGAACAGCAGCAGGCAAAAGGTAAGTCATTATTCCCTCTCGTCCGATTAGGTCATTGTGAATGACTGAATGATGTAATTGAGGGCGAATCTCGCTAATTGGACTCATAGTTTGTAATCGTAATGAATTCAATTAATTAACGGTCATCCCCGCTGCGTTGTTTTTGCCAATGGAAAATCTGCGCCGCCAAATCAAGCCGCCGCTAATTGACCTCCATGCAAGCTACTTTGGTCAACCGCGATGCTGTCTGCACACCGCACGGTCGTGTCCTGTCGGTCTAGTGGTACTGATGAGATTGGTTAGCTGCAAGCCTGTAACCATTCGATGTCGAAAAGCTAAAATTTGTGAAAACGATTGGCGATCAAGAGGTGGAATCAACCATCAATAGTCGTCATGTCCCTCATGCTATGACGTGACGTGCATAGCGCTTCGGGAAGAGGGCATGTTTTTAAAGAGTTAAATAGCTAATTTGTAATCATTTTGGAAACCATTTTGTGAGCGCAGCTTTTCGTCTGCAGGCCGTACAATAGCTTATTTTGTGCGTCTTGGCACGCGGAATGCACGCTGAAATATGCCTCAATGCTTGAAACAGGCGACAACGTTGACGCTAAGGCTTAAAAAATCGGCTAACTTAAGCGCAATTTCGGATGCAGTGTAAAGTACTGCGAGGCACAGAATCGCCGTCCCGTGAACCTCTTGAGCTTGTTGGAAAGGCATGCCATGCTGGGTGTACTGAAATATATCGCGACACCGTTTGACGACACTCTAGTCGCGTGTCAATTTTGCCAAATTTTCCCATGGAGCAACGGTCAGGGTCATCCGGCACCATTAAAACGAGGGTTGCTCCAAAAGTGTGAGTTTATGCAGGACTGCTGAGGGACCCTAGCTGCATTTTCATGCCAAATTTCAAACCGATTTCCAACTTTTGCTCAGGCACTAAAGCTGATTCCCTACTTGACTCTTTAAAAGCTTCGAAACAAGTGCCGGAAGTGTGTACACATGAATGAGCTAGCAGACATTAGGAGGACAGTAGGCAAATGCAAGACTTCAAAGCCTAGAATCAGTTCCATCTATCCGAGCAGAGTGTTCACGATCTGAGGAGTAGTAAAGACGCTTATACTGTATACAATCTGTATGAGAAACGAGCTACTACATTAACACACCAAAGACACAACAAGACTACGAGAATACGACATCTCAAAGCACAGCTTTGCAGTCTGTCAAATCGATCAAGCTTGGCGTCACGGCAGCTACTCGCATCCAGTGGTGTCAGAACATCTCCACGTTCGCAATGATGGGCGTTTGCGCTCGCTTGCGTTTCATGAGGTTGCAAGTAGCTTGATCCGCAGATGGTGATATCCTCCGTGCTTCCACTGCAGCGTTCTGCTCCCCGTTGACTCTAGCGAACGCTCCTTGAGCTTCGAGCGATTGAAGGAACTGTTGTTGCTGAAGAAGCTGCACAGATTTGGCATAAAGCGCAGACTGTGACTGGTAGATCATTCCGACAGGCAGTGAAGCCGCAAAGTCAGCGCCAGCTGCTGTTGAGCAGAAGGGGAAAATGCCAACGTTCGGCGAGAGTCCCGCGTTCCAGTAGTTTGGAATTGCGTGCGCCATCGTGGCACTCGGTTTGCTATCACGTTTTCTGAATTTTGCTCTCCGATTCTAAAGCACGTTACATCTTATTCTTAATCAGACTATCGCTATGACTCGGTGATCAATACGTGCCTGGAACCAGACCTGAAAAAGCACGAGACTAATATTAGCCAACAATGTCAGTACGACTCATGAAGACATGTTCTTACCTGAACCCTCGCTTCGCTTAGATCGAGCCTCATCGCGAGCTCTTCACGTGCGAACACGTCTGGATATTGTGTCTTCTCGAAAGACTTCTCGAGCTGATGCAGTTGATAGGTTGTAAACGTCGTTCGACAACGCTTCGGCTTTCGGTCACCAAAGCCAGACCCATCGTCGAAGTTATCGTCGTTGTCGGTCCTCGTTGGCATTACTTCATGCTCTGGTCTTGCTAGAATTTACAGGTGAACAAATCGATTTTTGAGGTATGGGTGTGGAATTTCCGGTGTACTTATTAGTTGTTGCGATGGTGTCGAGGCGAGAATCTTGTCAACACTGAAGCTAATCATTGTGAGCCGGCAGTCGACGATGATGGATTGTTGGCAAGTGTGCTGCCTGGAATGGAAAAGGTGAGGAACAAACAAACCGAGACGAGGGAGGGTCATTTTATCATGCTGGAGGATGACATTATCATTTCTTTGATAGTGGTGGCAATCCCGCCCAGGCAGGCAGGTTGCCACAAGAAGGGAAGGGCCGACAATAAGCCCAACGAGTGAGGTACTAATGAATATGAGCGAGGTCGAAAGGGGCACCTGAATGAGCGAACCGCCGGCTGGCATGTGGAGATAATCCCGACCGTACAATAAGGGTATCTGATAATAATGAGTAAATATCTATCTCTTGATTGGTAGTAATTTTCCTCACCAACAAAGCTAATTAAGGAGAGCACCTCACGACCACGGCGGACAGGGTTTGGAATTTGAGACAGAAAAAATGTAAAACTAATACGTCTAATTAGGAGGGGCGACCGGCTGCACGAGGAAAGGATCAAGTCAGTCCAGTGAACGAGAAGGTATAATTTTAGAATTCTTTGAAAGTTTCAGAATTAGAGTGGCGACGTTGAGCCGAGTGCGTCAAAGCGGAAAATCGTCATTGTTCGGGCGAGAAAGCTCAAACTTGGGTCGAAATGAGCTCGCCGTCCCGTGCGGTTGGTCGTAAGCAAAATTGAATTTGCGATTGCTTGTTTTTATTTATTTTAATTTTAAACCAAATCACGGGCCTAATTTAATCTGCAGCCGCAAATTGCTGTTAGCAACAGTGGCAAAGCGTTGAGACATTTGAGGCGAGTACGAGTCGGATGTCTGCCTGTGTGAAACAAAATGAGATTTCCCTTCTTGACCGAAACGAGCTAGAACGACAATAATTGTGAAAATCGGTGAAAATCATCAGGCGCAGCAATTGTGATTTCGCATAACGTCTACGCATACAACAAACGATATTAGTAGCTCAACAAACGAAGCAGGCGGGTCGTCGTCTTCTCTAGCTGAACACGCGAGTGCATGTGCGGGACAGACGCACAAAGCGTGATCATTGAGCTTCATTAATTCATTTGATTAAAATTAATTAAATTGTACGTCTTTTCGCGTTAGCCGTGTTGACATGAAGAAATTTTTTCATTACCTACTATAGACACACGATCAGAAGGCAGCACTGCCCACACGAAACGAAGCCTAGCGTGGTCGTGCTGCATCGTTGATGAAATTAATTTAGCTGAGCCAACGAGCTTCTTATGCTCTCTTCTAATGACTACAGTACATCATGTACGCATTAGCTCATTTATTGCGCTCATAATAACGCAAATCATGTGGCCGGATTCACGTGCTTTTGGGTGGGTTTCAGAGATTCTCCAACTGCAGTGTTGTCTCACGTGGTAACTACTTACTCGATTAGGGCAAAACAGGGTGTTTTAGCTAGCTAAAAGTTTGTAGTATTCACTGACAGTTGGTTATTATGCTGACAGGCGAGTAAACGCCGCACTCGGTACCGAAATCGACCTCTCCCATCATCTTCTCGATTCTGATTCAATGCGTCGTTGCAATGTATGACATGTGTTGTATGAAAGTTCGTAACCTGTGGAGGTTAGTAACCACGTGGAAGTCCGTAACTCATGAGTGGCAAAAATGGTTTTCGGGTTCAAGCACTTGGAATAGTTCGAAGCTGTGGTTTTTCTACGCCAGTGAACATAAATCAGCTAAAGGCCTGAAGATAAGAAGTAAACTAATAAATATAAAGCTTCGATCAGTCGAACATTTTCCATAGCTTTAGACAAAGTTCGCTCTTCGTGTGCGGATCACAGCTGCTAGGGTTAAAAATTGTGCGGATTCGTAAAATCACACTAGTTTAAAATTATTCAGAGTATCTGAACCCGAAAAATCTGTTTTTCTACTCATGAATTGCGAACTTCCACGTGATGGTTGCTAACCCCCACAAGTGACGAACAAATGCGTGTCCCAAAAGGACTGCACTCTTGTCTTTGAACACTGTAGCAATGTCTACAAGTGCTACACATCCATTCTGGCCCTTATGTCAAACAATTTTCCCCTTCGTGAGCGACGAACTTTATAACTTCTAGCAAACTTGAAACATCGCCCTATGAAATGTGCTTCCCGTCTATTTACACGTGAGCTAATTTCTCAAAAGTGTACTCGATTGCTAGCTAGACTATTCGCGTCAATGCGCGCTGATCCACCGTCCTGTATGGTGCTATCTCGTATGCTATCTCGAATACTCTCCGTTCGTTGGTCAATGTAATAGATGCGCCCGATATCCTTCGGTACAAAGGCGTTCTTCCAAAGATCCTTCCAAGTCTTGCTTGAGTAGTGGTTCATCCAGTCGTCCGTCGACAGACCCGGTGGAAGTATCTGCATCTGCCGTAGCTGGTCGTCCGTCAGCCCGTACTTCTTGCGCAGGAATGTCGCGTAACGCATCACTTCACCCATCGAGCGGAGTGCGTCGCGAGCGTTCTGGATCTTGCGGCCGAAGAAGTGAATCTTTCGGATGTACTGACTTCCGACGAGGTCGACGCACATTGTCGTGATCGCGAGGCCGAGCACGATGTAGAGTAATGTGATGAAATAGTACGCCTCCTGCGGAGATGCAAAGTACATTATTAGCTAGTTCGTTCAGCTGTCGGGATATACACATATGACGTCACGTCTGGAAGGCTCACGACCTGTGCGTGAAAGCGACACTATGTGTGAACGATAGCAGCTGTGTTTGTCGTACAGTGGTGCACGGATAAGTGGACAGCGATGGGACCGATC
>JAQGBB010002394.1:0-11008 GCA_034691745.1 Prismatolaimus dolichurus | reverse complement strand
TATACCCCCGCGGAAAAAGTTAGCGGACGGTGTGAGCAGTGCAGGTGTACCACTGGCAAGTTGGCAACTTGCCAATCGTCTCTACCAACTTGCCAATGGTAGGTGCCAACTTGCCAATGGTAGGTGCCAACTTGCCACTGGTATGTGCCAATTTGCCAATGGTATAAAGCGAATTTTTTTGCGAGATAGGGGAAAAACGCAGTACGGCGACAAATCGTGGCCTCCTTTTCTCTGTTGCTTCAAAAACTTATGTGCTGGTGTTTTTTTTAATGAAACGGCAGGATGCCTTTTCGGCTTTGCAGATTTACTTGTTTCGAAAGTTATGGTGCTAACACACACACACACACACAAAGGCAGACACGGGCCACGGCAATAGGGTCACTGACGTGCGTCAGTGGCTCTAAAGATGAATTTCGGGACCCTCCTCCCCTTTGGTAATCAAAATTACACACATGATAAAGGCAAAAATTTGAATTGTTTAACCGCTTCCTCCTTACTTGATTACGTGATATGTGGGTGGCCCCACAAACACTTGTCAATTTTCCAAATCTAACCTTATCTAGCTTCCTCTCCACCTCTCTTTTCTAGTTGCCAAGAGCAGTTTTATTGTTTGCCAAAACTGAAAATTTTGTCAGCTAATTGTATACGTACCGAGAATGCTCCCAATGGCATAGATAAACGCTTGCCCACTCGACGCCGGCATTTCTTTGAATATGAAGTCATATAAAAAGCCAAACATCCGTTCATTGTACACGACTGTCAGCGCACCCTGTCGATACGGCGCGCTGCCAGGCGCACACGGTTGAGTAGCCAGATTGTACGTGTGGTGTAAGTCACGCTTACAAGCGTTCTCGCTGCATTGCCGAAAGCATGAATGCAGCTCGCCGTGGGCAGCCGTCGACGACAGACGCTAGCTGCAATTCGGAACAAGCAAATCTTTAGCGTCGCTCTCGAACTGTAGACCCAATGTTACACAAGCCCTCTCCGCTGGACGCTCGCTAAGCGTGTGCACCAAAAGCTGACACGCACACTCTCGCTCGACGTGCTCGGAAACACAGCGCTTTTCGCATAGACTTCTCGATTCTTTGTTGCCACCTGCATCCTTTGTCTGACAGTCGGTTGTCGAAGCGCGTCGTGCGAATTTGACCAAAAGTGGCGTACTTCGCTTGCTCAGGCGCGTATCAAGACGTGCCGAGAGACAGGCGGCGCCCTCAGCATTCACGTACGCGCATCTGTGGTCGACTTCGCTCGTCGCTTCCTGCGAGAACGCAACGCATCCACCTATCGCGAGAACTGCTTCGCGAGTGAACGCGGCACGCTCGAGGTCGAGCACGAAGTAAAGAGCGCTTATAAGATTTGAGCTGTTTGAGGTCGCGGCTCTCGTCTCATTAAGCCGAGAACTGACGGATAGCGCTAATTGAGGTACGGGCTGTTGTTTTAGTGATGCCATCAGTTCGGTGGAAAGCCGGACGCACCTTCCTCGAATTGATAGCCTGCGATTTTTGGTTTCGACGTTTTTCTTTCTACAAATCTCCTCGGCACTTATTCGACGTCCACGTGAATGGCGAATCTCTGGCGCCGCCATTCGACAAAGTAGCGTGATTGACGTTCGTTCGAGCTGACTTAGGCTAACGTTTTTTTTTTTAAACAACGTGTCGACCAGGTACGCGCCTGATGCGAATCGAGGAAAGATATCCGTGATGTATTTGAGCGTTCCTACGCCGTGAGCAAAGTCAACAAGAACATTTTCCATACGGTAGACGCTTTCGAGGAATGCGTACACGAGCACAAAAAGCTCGTCTAAAAGCGGAAGGACCGTCTCGTGCGTTGAGTTCCATTCCTCGATGTCTTTGAGCGAGAGAGTGCTCAGAATTTCTGAAGGCGTCCTCGAAATGGCGCTGAAATTAACTTCAGCTGTCAGGCAGAGGTACCCGCTGCTGAAGTCGTAGTAGGGCTGGCGAACGAGACTTGCTTCAACCAGGCCGGGCTCGGACGCGTCGTATGCGATGGCGTTTTCGATTTCTTTTGCCGTTAGCGCGACGAAGCAAACAAAACAGACGCCGACGAGGAGCTTTACGATCAGGTTATTGGCGCTTCCGAAGAGCGCTGACGGTCCGTGGACGGGTGTAGACAGGGAAAGATAAGGAATGGTAGTCTTTAGCCACGTCTTTTGCTGTGCTTAAAAAGGCTTTGCAAATAATGACCAATCGAATGGGCATTTGCAATCGCATGTTTGTATACAAAATATGCTAAGTTGTGTTTTGCCGTTTTCTGTCGTTTCCAAAGGCAAGGTTTGAGCTTTACACTAGAGCAAGTTTGAGAACACATAAAACGAATTTCGAACGAGTACTCGGCGTGCTTTCGTCATTCGGGGCGGTTCGGGGGCTGATGGCGTGCGAATCGGGGCCGTCCACATATTTCGTAATCAAGTAAGGGAAAAGGACCTAGAAATTCAAATTATTGCCTATCTGTTACGTGTAATTTGGGTTACCAAAGGATTGGGAGAAGGGTTCAGAAATATAAATTTCTTAATTATGTGAGCGGCCCCGTAGATAGAATACAGCGGCTTCGACGCCTTCCGTTGTCAAGCAAGCGAAAATGAAAGCAATGAGTGACAGCTCAATGCTGACAGTCGTCTCTTAACTGTGGAGGCAGAGGCACGATTCAGTCATCAAGCTCGTGATATCTCTCTATCAATTTTGCTACTCAAGAAATCCTGTTGTTGAGCAGAAAAATAAGGTCTGATCAATAATTCTGATGAGTGAATGATGCTATCGTTGCTCTCAGCGAATATTGTTTTTATGGCACCGACTTCACACGCTTGCTAAGATCAGAAGCTGGACTGAAAAAAGTTTTACAATTCACGAGGAATAGTTGTATTTTACGCCGTTTTCGACGAGTATTGCAATACATAAAAAATCACGGATGGTCATTTCCACAAACAAACATTAGTTCACTCGGTCTGACACACACGTACACAAGGCTTACACGGTGTAATAAAGACAAAAGAATGAAAAACGAATATCATCAAACGAAATCGATTGATGGCTGTGTTTGCGAACGAAAACACTGCAGGTCACTGAAGTCGTCGAAAGGACCGACCAAATGTTATACCGGATAGAACTGGCTATCTTTCGTTGTTCCAACCGTTGTCCTTGATCATGTGGGCTAACTGGATGCTGAATTTTCTATCCCTATACTTCTGGCTTGGCTCATGGGTTTGCTCCTGAAAATACAACGGAAACGACTCCAGAATATCACAGTCACCAGACAAAGTAACAAAATTCAGTAAAATATTTAAAAAATACTAGAACATTTTCTAAATACTAAAAAAAAAATATTTTAAAAACACTCAAAACAATATTTTTAAAACACTCAAAACATTATTTTAAAGAGCAAAGTCCCCGACAAAAAATAAATTTATTCAACATCTAGGTGGTAAAAATCAGGAATAATCGCCAAAAGCTTTGGTAAAAAGTCTACGAGATTTTTGCTCCATTTTTTACGCGCTAAGGCAGGCGTTGAGTGGATTCGCCAGACACTTGCCAGTATCGTAAAGTCGGGGATTTAAGATACTGCTACATCTGGCCGGTTTTACACTGTTTCTTACAACAAAAAGCTTGGAAGCGCATATTACAAGGTGCGCAACATGCGTCGCGCGTGTGTGAAAACCAGCCAGGGGTAGGAGTATCTTAAATCCCTGATTTTACGGTACAAATTGCAAAGTGGGCTGGAACCGGCAGACCCGACAGCTGGGTAAAATGCTAAAAAAATTGTGATATTTTGACACTTGGGTGGTTCTTTTTGCCGGAACTCGCGGTGTGCTCTCGTTAAAAGGCCCTTCCCGCTAGGCATTTCAAAAACCCCTCAATGGTTGCCGTTGCCTGATCCACACACGTGGTTTTCGCTTGACCTATGCCAGTCTAGTTTATATACCTGCCCAATAACGCCTCAGAAAAAAGCCTTTTGGAAAAGCTATCACGGTTTTCTCAGGTTTGTGCTCGTAATTTATCAATCAGATTTCTCGAAAGTGGGTAAACATAATGAAGTCCAATATATCAAAATGACAACCACGTCTACGCCCTTCAATTTGATGTATTAAAATCTATAGTCGGTTCAACCAATCTCGAGAAAACTGGTTATGAAATTTGACAAAAAAACTGGCCAACGGACCTCGCGACCCGACACCTTCAGCCTGGGAATATCATCGAATACATGTATCTCTGGGCGAAAAGCATGGGCAAAACGCAGTCTGCCCGCCGCGGCGAAGTTGGAGTGTCTTCGCGTACGGCAGTCAACTTCGACAGCTTTTTGCGCGAACCGTGCTGTGTGTGGATAATGAGGCAGGAAGGACGAGGCAAGATCGGCGATCCTAAGAAAATGGTCGATGCGGACGAGATGCAGTACAAATGCAAGAAAAGCGGAAAAGGCCGAAAAAACATGGATAAGAAATGTTTGGGTCGGGGGCATCGTGATGCGCGGTTCAAATAACATCGTTCTGACCATCATTCCTGACCGCAGTCAGATGTCGATTCTCAATTTCATTTGCAAAAATGTCGCCGAAGGGACTACGGTGATCAGCCTACTGATTAAT
Source organism: Prismatolaimus dolichurus (assembly GCA_034691745.1). Classification (NCBI taxonomy): domain Eukaryota; kingdom Metazoa; phylum Nematoda; class Enoplea; order Triplonchida; family Prismatolaimidae; genus Prismatolaimus; species Prismatolaimus dolichurus. The sequence goes on along the minus strand of JAQGBB010002394.1, from coordinate 6,414 downwards.
AGCATATATCGCTTAACAGATGTTGAGTTTCCACTTCAGGTTGTCATTGCTGCTCATCCGTCGTACAACGGCATCGACAAGTACGGGTACAATCACCGAAGCGTGAATCAGCGCTATCATTTTGTCAGCCCACTTGACGAAGAGGCGAACACTCAAAGAGTCAAATCCCTGAATCAGAAAGTCAATCATGTGAAAATTTTAAGTGAAAGCGAGCGCTCATATTTCAGTTAGCCCCATGCATATTGTTGTTATGATTGGCGCCGGCGAGGCCGAAGGCCGTCGGTTGTTTGGGCGAACCAGCATGTCCAAAGGCTTTCCACTCAGGGTACTTTCGCAGAAAGCACTTTGTTGGATCTCCATTGGCAACTCTTATTACTACTACCATCAAAGTTTCCTGCCGTGTCTGCGGTGTCATGTTTCAGCTAGCGCACGACAGACGTCTATTCACCGTCCGACTAGTTTTGAAAAATTATTAAAAAACAATGCATAGCGGGTTCTTCGTGATTTTGCTTGTGCTGTCTTCTCTCGGCTTAGCGACGCCGGTCGACGATGGCATCAATCGGCGAATGGCTGTCGTCGACGGCGACACCATTTACTACGCAACGCAGAAGCAGGGCACATACGACGGAGCACGAAGCGACTGCCGTGTAAGAATCCTATAAAATGAGAATATTTTTTTGTTTTTGTTTTTTCTTTTGGTTTTCATTTATTTAGATATTTTTATTTTTTGTTTCAGTTTTAAGCCCGCGCACAAAGTGGGTGTGCCTTATGCGTAATGATTGCTTTGTATCGACTTCGTAATCGATTTTTGTATTTCGGGCCACACAAATTTTTGTTTGGTTTTTGTTTTTGACCAAAAACAATAGTTTTTCTTTTGTTTTCAGTAGGCTAGGGAATGTTACCGGATACATACACCGAAAACGTTTAGTCAAAGTCAATTTTCCTCTTCGTTTGCTTTTGTATACCAATATACCTTGCTGTTTCCCATTCGTCGGACGCGTTGGTGACTTCCAGCGAATTGGAATAGCCTGAAATTTTTTGAAGGCTGAAAAAAAGGTGTGTGTGTGCGCGCAGCATAACTTTCGAAAAAAGGGCTCGTGGGCTGAATTGTATGTGGAGATGCTTTAGAAGACATGTAGGTTCAAGTTCGATAATGGGCGTTGTGGGCCCAATATTACTTGGTTGGGCGGCGCTACAAGGACCATTCCCATGTAAAACGAACGTCTTTATTTAATTGATTTGATTTAATTTATTCGATTATCTTGACCTTTTAGTGTATGCGTCACATATGACCCGCTGGCCTAGTAGTTAACGGTTCGGTTTTCCGAGAGGGAGGTCACAGGTTTGAATCCAGGAACGTGGCATTTTTTTCTTGCTTCTTCTTTTTGCTATTTACTTTTTGTCAGAAGCCGGTTTCTGCCTATCCAGACGGGTTCTGTTGCGTGAGTGGGCCTCGAGGATAGGTACATTCTTTGGTTAGTTTGTTATTGCAGTTCTAATTTAAATATTTTTTGGGTTTTAATATTCAGTTTTTGCTACCACTTTGCGCTCCGCTTTATTCGAAAGATTAGACTTTATTCTTACTCAAAAGAGGGGCAATGTTTTCAGTTACCTAAAGTGCATTTTTCTGTCGGATCTTGTCGATTCACTCATGTCTAGGAATTTGGCGGTGACTTAGCATCGGTGTGCACACAGAACGCAAATCTCAAACTGGCGCAAACTTTTGGAATTACCCTAAACATGCCGTGGATTGGACTGAAGCGAGACTTTCCGGGCTCGAATGCGTTCAGTTGGTCGAACGGCGACACGTGTGGCTTTCGAACTTGGGCTGCCGGTCAGCCTGACTCGCATCGTGGCGGCGAGAATTGTGCTCACGCTGTCTTCCGTGATAATGTTTTTCAATGGAGCGAACCAGCAAATTATACGGACTTTGCAGCATTTCTGTGTCGAAATTTCAGAAATTAAAAGCGAAATCTGAGATATACTTTGTTACACCTTTCGAACAGCGCTGGGCCGACGCGAGATTGGATTGCCTGGTGCGTCACACTGTGGCAAAACTCACGTTTAATTTTGCTTTAATTGTTAATGCTTGTCATTATATTTATATAAAATATATAATTTTCTACTTGAAAGCCGTCACGCAAAAATGACCGATTTTTTATTTTTTTTTACAACGAAGATTATGCTTGTAAAATATTTTGTGTGATATATGTAGATGTCAACCTTTTTGAATTTTTTGTCTATTCGCTAAAAGTTTTGAAAAGTTTTTCGCTTTTCCTCTTCAAAATTTCGCACTTAAAATACATCTTATTTTTTTTTAAAGAATACTAGTCGGTATAGGTAGCGCGGCTCAAGCAATACAATGAAAATTTTTTAATTTTCTAAAGTTTCGAAAATATTCTACTTATTTACACATAATTAGTCGACTTTTGAATATGCTATAATCAATTTCGAATTTACTGATTCATGATTTATCCGCTTTATATGTTAACGATTTAAAATGATGAACCAGTGCGTTAGACGTTAGAGTCAAGCCTATTTTCGCTGTTCAATTTCCACTAGAAAAACGGTGCCGATTTTTCATCAATTTGTGATGCGGACGAGAATGCCTTTCTCGTCGGCGACAAGGTTCTCAATAACATACCGAGAACGCCGACCGAACAAGCGCACTGGATTGGCTACAACTCTCTGAGCGGCGCTCTTAGCTGGATCGATCAGAGTTGGTATTGCTCGTTTGCGAACTGGGCAGATGGCAAAACTACGGAGCAGAAGAACCAGGAACTGAGTGACGACGCTATGGACTTCGAAGGACGCGATCCGACCAAGCCGCGTACGGACTGCACCGTGATCAGTCTCGCCGTAGGAGAGAAGAGTGTTGGAAAGTGGAAAAGCGTCGAGTGCAATTCCACACGACGCGGACTCTGCACGCTCAGAAACAGGTCAGAACTAGAAACTTTTTGCGTGTTTCGTCGAAGTTTTTATCTCGCTTTGGGAATTTCTAAAAACTTAAATTTTTGTTTTTGAAAGCTCTTAAGATCAAATTTAAGTTAGATTTAACGAGCAAGTTTTTTTGCTTAATTTTAAATTTATATTTTTACAGGCTTTCTGCTTTCTCGCGAAAGAACGATTCTTGCAAAGGTATTTTCATTGCATTCTGTCGGGAGCGCGGAGCACGTACATAAGGATAGCTATATGGTTGCTTTGAGAAAACCCTCCAATCCGCAACGTTCCCTTTCTTCAATTCCCACCCCAATGCCCCGGCGGAAAAGTTTTTAGCCGACAGCGAAACGTCTAAAAATCGAAAATTTTTTATCGGAATTTTTTTGTTAACTGTCAGGATGTATTTCCGCCGGACGGCGGTCTACTGCTGCAGTGTACGTAGATTTTAAGCGTATGTTTTGTTCACGTTTTCAGTTGTACTATCACAGCCATCGATGGGCTTTTGGTTTTTTCTCCTATTCGTTTTCATTATTGAGTCGATGGTACTCATTGTCCTCTTGATAAAACTGTGAAACGAAAGGCGGTTCAACCAGGTTTCAGAGGTTCTGCAGGTATAACGTTGTCCGCAGTGTAGTTGTAATTTCAGGTTTATTTTTCGAAATTATTTTCAGGTTCTCAAAGCACGACTGATCAGCGATGTCCAGAGAATGCCAGGATTTTCTAATAGGAATTACTCGTTCCCAAAACGAGAAGCAGAGACGAGCACAAGAAACGCTTGAAAACAGAATTTTCAATTTTCAAAAAAAATATTTGCTATTTCATACGTAGCTTAGTGACTCACTGTGCCACTGCATTTCGTTTTAATCAGAACTGTGTCAAATAAATTTAGCTTTGGATGGGGTCCAGAAATGCTTATCAGTCGACAGTTTTCGCAAAATTTCCAAGCTGTTTTTTTTCTCGCAACAGTCTTATGTTAGAATGATCTGCAATACAGAAATTAACGGCCGTAACGTAGCAGTCAATTTGATGCATTAGAGACAGTTTTATGTTTAGCCAATCTCGAGAAAACCGCTTGCAGAGTTTAGATTTATTGCATTCATGGCTTTCGAAAATGTGATGTGAATTCTGCTGCTTGCCCTTCGTTATCAGCCAGCTTGCGAATACGATATTGATAAAGAGCTGCAGCAAAACAGCACAACGTTAATTAATGTCCTCTCGGCGGCACTCGCATTTAACGTTGCGCTCCTCGTCTGGATAACGGTCACCGCATCGTTTTCATTGTCCGGTGCAATGCGAGCCGTTGGTCGTGGCTGTTTGCTACTTCTTGTCTTTATTTTCGGTGGTGTTTGTCCGTTTCTTGCGAGTTTTATTTTAAAATGCAAACTCCAATCGGCGTATGCGATCAATCAATAAATTTTGGAATGAAAACTGACGCATTATTTTGAAATATCTTTTTGCTGTCGTTATTTGCTGTCCGCGCCTTTCTTTCGGCTCTTGAAAGCGATATGTGCCAGCTGAACTGGGAGTGTAAATGCGTGAATGATTGTGATGATTGACGCGCCGAGAAAGAGACCGAGTTGGCCACCAATATTGCTCACGAGGGTGTCGATCGTGACACTCTGCGAGTACTCGATTTTTGTGACCATCATATTTGCATACGCAACTCGGACGACGCTGACGTCCTGAAAATCAAGCCTAGATTGCTTCTTTTGAAAAGCAGAGGATAGCTTCAAATTGTGCTTCGTTTGAAGAAATGAAAAATTAATTTGGTATTAATCAAAAAGTTTTCTTTGCTAAATTAGACAATTCGAAAAAGCTAAAAATAACGATTAAAGTTTCAAAGTTAAAAAACAAACCAAAACGTTTGGATATAAAATGTATTATTTTTTCCGTTCTGGAATAAAAACTATGGGAAAAAGAAACTTTATATTTCGACCATGGCCAATTTTCTGATGTAAAATAATAAGAATAAGTTTTTTCAACGATAATTATTCACCATTGATTCCGTGACGCGTCTGTCGCGAAGAAATCGCAACGTGTCGAAGCTACTGTAGGTCACCGCGGTCCTGAACGAGAGTTGATTGCACGCTGGAAGACACTCTACGTCGACAATCTTTCTCACTTTGTCCACCAATTCCTTGTAGATCAACGGGGTGCATGTCGTCACATTAATGTCGCGAAGATACGCCTTGTAGGGGTAGGGGACGCAACCAAAGCGCGACTGTGTGGTCATCGCGTAGCGATAGAGAAAGCATTCGTTTGGCGTTAGTGCTTGGTCGCTGTCGTCGCAGAACGCGTCGCCATCTCGAGGCCACGGCCTCGTGTGCACATCGTACGTTGTGTTCTCAAGCTCAACTCGAACGTCCGCCATCACATTGTATGGAGCCTTCACAAAATTGTGCGAAATTAAAATTTTTGCCCTAGTCGAAAAAGCGTCCTCTACATCAACCAATCAAATTAGGGCATGTGTCCCATTCCCGCAAACACACAAGAAGCATTAAATAGTATAAATTCTGCAAATTGACAATTCGGAAAAAATCGATATATAGCGACAAAATAATCGACATAGCGCATCGAAAACGAATTAATCGATAAATCAATAAATGAGTATCCATCGGAGCGAAATGAACAAGTTAGTTTGCGTCAGCTAGAAATCAATAATTAATTGACGAATGAGTAAACATAGTTTCATCATGAGCAAATTAGTAAATCAATAAATTGCCCACTAAACTTCAATTAAATCGAGAAGACGCATACCTGGATAAAATCCTGACTATCATGCCATAGTGGGCGATCAACCTCCAACGCGAAGCCACCTTCGTAGGACGCAAACGGACCGCCCGGAGTAAAGTACGCCCGCGCCGATAGGTTGTGCGATGACGTCAGATAGATCGTTGCGCCGCCGTACATTCCCGGCCAGAAGGCGTCCGAGTTGTTCTCGATCACATAACAAACACCATAGAGATAATGATGCACCCGTCGGGCATCCGTGTAGAACGCCGACATATTAATCATGCCCCTCAGGCCATTGCTAATGGAGTTGATGAACGTTTCGGGCCGAATTCGAAAATGGTCGTAAATTTGCAAAAGGTCGGTGAAATTTTTCGAAGCCAAAAATTTGATGACTTCTTTATCGATTTCGACGAGCGCCTCGTTGTCGACATTTAGCGCGAATTGATTTTCGCCGATTTGCTCGGGATCGAAGTAGACCGGAAACGGGAACTGGAGAAGAAAGTTTGCTGTGTGAAGTGAGATGTTTTCCGCGCGCATTTTGGCGAGATCGAGTGCCGCCTTGTTGCAGACAAGAATGTCGGGCATGGGAAGGATGTCGACGCGTTCTTTCGTTATGGACGTCGTTGGAGGGGCGTTGATGTAGCTGTTGACCACCTAGAAGAGAGTGAAAATTTTAAAGATTTTTTAAAATTATAGCGTATCGATTTAAGACAGCCGTTAATTTACCTGTGATATTTCGAA
>JAQGBB010002393.1:0-11010 GCA_034691745.1 Prismatolaimus dolichurus | reverse complement strand
GAAGAAGCTTTGGTCAAATTTTCAGGAAAATCGCCGACCCTCGGGCGGTCCGATTCGCACTTGTTACGCGAAGCCGCCCTTAAGGGCAAAAGTATTTGAGTATTTGAGAGCACTGAATGCTCTGAGTAGTTTTCATGCTAAGAAAACCTTGATTGTGGAATGAACGTAAGACATGATTCACTGTTTTCAATAGTCTCGCTGAAAATATTCGTTCTTAGTTGATATCATAAATGAATGCCGACCAATGTTGATGACTTGCTCGTGCACAGGAAGACAACTCTTACGTTGATGGTGTCCACTGAAAATCGGAGACGACCGCAAGGTGGTCAGATGGCCAACTGTTTTGTGCGTGATGTGGCCACGTCTTCAAAGTCTCACACTCTTTGCCAGCAGGGAAGACGGACGACGCCACTGGATGGAGGCTTCCGCCAAGACTATAAATAATGTCGATTCGGTCTTGTGGCTCTGCTCTCTCATAGCATTCATTGTGTTTCTTCACTGCTGACCACGTAATTCCCGGATGTATCGAGGGATCGGGGTGAATTTTCCGAAAACTATCAGTAAAATTGCTCTCAGCAAACCACGTCGATACGGCCCACGAGAAGTTTGACCAACCGTTGTGAGAGGTTTTTGTGGATTCGATCCAATCGAGATGCGATGGTTCATTGAAGTCGCCAAGGACAACTACCGGACTTTTTTCAGTTTTGGAAATTGCTTTCCGAAATTTTTTGTTCATCGACAGACTTTTCATTTGTGAAGCCCTTCCATTGGGCTTATTGTCGTCTTTGAATATTATTTTCTCGATGCTTTCACGTGAATTTTCCAGGTCGAAAAAGACGTCGTAGGGACCATAGTCATGCCATTCGAGATGGATCGTCCAAACAGAGATGGTTCGGTCATGTGATAGTTCTATATCCGCCGTGAAGGCGAATGGTAGCGAATATTCGGATCCTCCGATGAATTTACGTCTAGTAAGTATGCCCAGCCGAGGCGTCCCTCCTGTATGCCTCGATTTCCAGGCTGAATCATTTGAACGTAGTAGATCGCACAGGTGGTCGAGTGATTCCACGTCGATTTCTTGCAAGGCAACAATTTCAGGGTTGAATGTAAGAATAGAATCAGAGATCTTGCGAAGACCGTCGTTGACTTGCGAGCCAGCGTACCACGTGTTGAACGTCGCAATGCGAATGCTGTTCTTAGTTGAGACATTATGTAATCTGTCTTCTAGAAGCAACAATCACGTGACGAGATGCGTACGCACCGCAATAGGAAATAAATTTTTGCAATCGGTAGAAACGCAAAAATTCCACTTAGCACATGTCCATAGAGTGAGAGTAATTTTTAAGCAAACCATAAACAAGGAACATTAACTGAAATTCACTGCCAGTACCAAGGGTTTTCGTCTTCAACCAAGCAAATTTTACCTCCGGCGGCAAAACAGTGTTTTGCATACGCGGCATGTTCCGCTAAGTTTTGATTCATTTCAACGCTAGAGGCTAAAAACGTTCAACGCAATGCACTCAAGTTAAAAAAGCAAACAGTAATAAGTTCAACCAATACTGGTACCACAAACGCAAAAACACTATTGAGTGTTTCCAACATTGCGCGGCCGAGACAGCGACAATCGATTTTTTATTTGTATGCGTTTTACAAAAGTCTTCTTCGTTGAATGACAAAAATTAGTAAACTGTACGAGTATGCTAAAGAGCACACAAATTCGGATCTAAAGTTTTCATCCGCTGACGTTTGTGCGCAATGTGAAAGGAAAACTAATTTATTTGTAATAATTAGCCAATTTTACAGAATAAAAATTGGGTTAAAATGTAAATTTAAAATCTTTCTTTTTGTGAAGCGCATTTAGCACCTTGTGGTAGCAAGGAGCTTCCGGTCTTGGTTCGGTTGCTACTTGTTTTCCAGTGAGGTTTCAAGTCACTGCATGATCTGAAAAGTGAAAGCCGAATCTACAGGCGTAGATCAATATAAACATCGACTCCAATTTCTATCATCATTGGATTGGCTTACGTTTTAGCGAAACCCGCGACAAGAACCATAATTAGGGCAACCGTTAGCACGAGGAGTACGATGACACCTCTGCATATCGTGCTACTGACGCCTAGCTGACAGTAATGATTTGCACTGCGTAATGAGCGTCGTTTATTCGTGTCATCTGTATTCAGTGAACGCAGAAATTTCTAAAATCAATGCAACAAACACAATATTTGAGCTACCTGTTTTTCGCAGTTTCGTTTGCTCTAGCTTGAGAAATTTCATACAACCTTGCAACTAATTTGTGACTTTTCGCGCAAATTCGATCTTTTGTTATTTCCTTCAATTTCAGTGTGAGTTGCAATTGCAAAGTACAGATTTTTCCGTTTTTTCTTTCTGATAGGTTGTATGGTTACTGACTAAAAGCACACCGTTGAAATATGCCTTTTGGAACTTTTGGAAAGCGAGAAGTTTTCCAAGTGAGAGGTTACTTCATGCTCCCAGAAAGCGAATGCTAAAAAAGCCTTTTCAAAAGCCGCAAAAAATTAGCATTTAAGCTTTTGCGTGAATCTGCCAAAAAACTATTTGTCTCAGAATTTTCGTGTGCTTCTATGATCGATTGAACTAGAGCAATCTTCCTTTCACGTTCGTAAAAGACTGAAAAATATTTTTTGTTGTTTTTTTGCTTCCCCTTCCCTAAATTCAAATAGCTGAAATTTCCATCCAGGCTAACGGACAACTTGCCGTTTTGGACTTTCATGATTGCATGTTTCGGGCCTGAATAAATCTGCGCGCTTTATGCCCGGTGATAGAACGCGAAAATTTGGTAATACGCAACTTACCTCTTCGTCTGCAGCGCTTGAATACAGGTCCGTGTTTCGAGCCGTCGTGTGCGAAGACAGTGAGTGCAACAGACAGTTCGTAAAACGTTTCAGTATTCCGTGAGCGCATATGATGCGTCTCGTCTTCTCGAAAACACAGAACACGACACGTGAGAAAATCGAAACATCCATTCAGCAGTTGTAAAGAGAACCGACGTGTTAGTAGACCCAAACCATTTTTTTAGAAATAGTCTTGCAGTAGTTTAGTTTCGAATAGTTTTCAGTATAGAATGAAGTGTGCGCTATGCGAGGTGGTAAGATGATTCTGGTTATATAAAATGTCAGCAAAATTCACCTAGCCGCTCAATGTAAACTTGAAAACGTGTAGCAGTTGACTTGAACTGATCAGCGTTGACTATGCGTGCAGACGAAGGTACCGACGGCTCCACAGAAAGGGTTCGAGCTGGTGGTAAAGCTCGAAAGTCATTTTTCATCGCGAAGTTGCACTTTTGTAGCAATTTTATGCCGCCAGTGAAGTGAGCGGCAATATTTTCTTGCCTTTTTCAGGTACAATTCTGAGTAAAAATCAGCCAAAAAACGTTTCAAAACTGGGCATTTCGAGTTTGGATCAAAATTCAAGGAAAAAAGTGCAGTCAAGACTATTCTTCAGTATGATTGTCCCTCACGATAGCAATGTTAGCAGAGGTCGCCAGACCTTTGAGCACTGCACTCCAGCACTCAGAGATTGTCGCCTTTGGCGATATTGAGAGCTTTTGCTACGCCAAGACACTTCTCGTCGGGTTCGTCGGCAAGAACTTTGGTCTCGTGAAACTTGAAGTGACACAGTGTGGTGGCTAAATGCTGGGCGATTCGCCGATTTTCGCTAACTCGACATTTTTTCGGTGCTCATCGAGTCTTCTCTTGAGCAGCCGCGTTGTCTAGCCAACGCAGTACCACGGCGAATTGCAGCTGCCTTCAATTTTGTAGATTACATTCCGGCGCTGCATTGTCTCCACGTTTCGCTGGGCGGCAAATTTTGTGTTTCCTGCTTTTTGTGTTTTGCTTTATGTTTACATGTGAGTGCGTTATTCACTTGTTCCCAATCTCAACATCGATGCGAAAACTCTGGTTTGCTATAAAGAGTAACAGTACTACTGGTTGCTGGTTGCATAGGAAGCTGATTGCGCGTAATGATTTGGTGAGCGATAAATACATTGAAACTATCGATAGCACACCAGAGTGGCATACGTTAAAGAACAAGTCAATAGGTCTTGATAAAGGTTCCAAGCTGCAACCGAAAATTCGGCGTTGAAGCCATCGTTTTCGGTTTGCTCTCTCTTTCTTTCGGTTTAACACCCAAAAACATCAACGTTATCTTTATTATTTGCGTTGATAACGTTGGATCTTTTTGCGAGAGCATGAATCCCACTTGTTTTTCGATTGAAGATGGTTTTAAATTTTGGTTTATGGTCCACTGGTCCAGTGGTGTTAAAGACTTTTTTATTTGGTGCGCATTTCATCCCTAAAAATTGCATTCTTGGAAAAATTTTTATGTCTTCGAAGGTTTGAACACTTTCACACTACATAGTCGAGGACGCGGCTGCGATAGAATAACACATATGGAGCTTGATTTAAAAAAAATCAAAACTCAGATTTTTTCTCTTCAAAAAGCGGCGTAGGTCATATGCGAGACGCAGGTTTGCCGATGCGCTGCTAAAACAAACCACAAATGTAAATATTGGCGGTCTAAAGTTAGTTACGGCGTACGTTTTACATTTCGCCGGCATAGCGTGTCAAGACATTTACTGCTGCAACACACTCACAGACTCACAAGCAACTAGCTAGTTATCTTTTCATACACGCAAGCGCTTCTGAAGATGCAAAAATTCGTTGAGCATCCCAAAACGCCGTTTTTTTAATGATACTCCTGAATGAACGATTACATTAAGGTGTATATTGAACGATTTTCTTGTCGTCAGAAGCTCAATTTGGCATTGGGTAATCAATCGTCCAAATTCAGTTGCGGGATGAGTTCCGCAATAACTCAAAGTGCGTGAGAGCGGATTTACCCTATTTTTCCGCTAATGCTGCAGTATATTATAAAAAGAAATTGGAGACTAACACTCACTCCACCTCCATCATTCTCTAATAGACCTGTGCTTCGTTTAAGATCCAGGTAATTAAGGCGATTTAAACGCTCTATAATAGCCTCAGTCTCTTGTAGTGGACGCTCAAAGAGCTGTGCACGAGCGTGAGGTTCACCAGTAATCATCATTAGTGGATCTAACCACTCTTGAAGATTCAGCATTGCCACAGAGATATTATCTGCTGAAAAATCAGCGGCTGATGACATCTGTGCTTTCGCTTGTGCTTCCGCAACTGCAAGCATGACAACGATCTTAGCAAGATATTGCTGAGCGACGCGGTTCGATGATGTCATTGTCTGTCGAAGATCGATTTGCCTTACTTTGTGCCGATAAAGTCTATTTTCGTTTAAGCGTTTCTGATCCTCCAACTTCTTCAAATGTTGCACGTTACTTCTATGCTTTTTATTTTCGATTTCGAAATTTCCTCTAGCTTGAGCCGCATCTGCTTTCATAGGCTCGATGTGTGTGACGTTGCAAGAGTGTAGCCAAAAACAGAAGAAGCCGTCAGTTTTTTCTGCCAGATATAGTTGTTTGTGCAGAAGACTTTGTTCAAGCACACTGGTACGATATTTGCTCTCTTTTACGTCGTGCGTAGCAATTTGTATTGCCATTTCCAATTCGCTTTGCAATCGTAAAATAGACGCAATTTCGTTCTCGTTTTGCTTAGCCGCGTCTTCAAGCAGCAGCATAACGGCGGCCTCTGTCGCTGAGTCCATTTCAGCGAAGTAGGTTTGCGCCTTCGCCGCTTTAGAAGCCGCTTCAAGCTCTGCGTAGACTGCTTGAAGTACTCGGCGAATTTGAGCGTCAACTTCATTCAGTTTCACATCAGTCGACGAAACATTCCTGGCGAGAAGATCATAGACGCTATCGAGGAGGTCAAGGGCTCGTTGAGATGGTCGCAATACGTCATGTGTGAACTGGTTGATGTTGAGCTTAGTGAGGTCAAAGTCGTTATCGACAGAAATTTTGGAATAAGTAAGCATAATGAAGACAAACAGAAAGAACAGATCCAGCAAGGACAACGAATTCAGCATCTTGTACATTCCTAAAACAGTAATAAAAAAGCTAGACACACCGAGCTTCGAAGCGCACCGACGCTGAGCATACTAGGTAACACTAGTACAACGTAGGTGCTTTCATAAAAGACTATACACGTTTACGTTAACATTAAAAAAACAAGTCGGACGCGCCGATCCGTAGGTCCCTTACGTCACACGCCTCCTGGATTTTCGCAATGAAAATGACAAACCTTACAACTTTTCAGCAGAATATGTATGTTATTTTATGGAGTGCTGGCTGTAGAAACTTTGCCAAATATGTGAAGGCGTTTCGGAAGCTTTAGATAATTTGTAGACATATTGAAACATCAAATCTGCAAGTTTTCCTTCTCAGACAGTCTGCGCGCTACAGCCTAAATGTCCGATCGAGTTAGGGTTGTCCACGAAATACGTCAGATAAAAAGCGGCATGGACAACCCTCTATTCCTTGTACAATGTTATTTCAACACCTATGAATAGACCACTTCCGTGCGCAAGGACTGGAGATAAAAAAGCAAATTTAAAGCTTCTGCAAATATTTAATGGAAATCACCTTAGGTTTGAAACTTTTTAATGTTTCAGCTCCTGAAATATTCAATTGTATTACCTCATCTTCGAACTCATCCATGCTCGTAGCCCAAGCTATTAGCCGGAAAATTTCTAAGTTAATTGGTTGCTTTGACCTCGTACCTCAAGATAATCTGCGGGCAAGAATCAAATTGCATTTGAAAGAGTTCCAAATGTTCCAGCTCCTGGAACATTCACCTGAAATGGACTATCTTCAAACCTGAACCAAGCTTTGACTAAGATAATCTATGGGAAAAATTTCAGCCGGACCGTTTCTTAATGCAAATGTTTCTTTGCAGATGGCGGCGACGACGGTGAACAAGTTGAATGTACCGATTCTGAAGGCCCACTGACGCAACTTGCAGTGTGCCCAAAAGCATTTATGACAAAGAGTACACCATTAGAAAAGTTCACTACAAAATTTCAGCCAAAACCGTAAACGCATTATGAAGATATAACTAAGAAAACTTCGCATAACGTTTACCAGTGAGCCTAAAACTAGGGATGACAAAAACCGCCTATGAGCGCTTCAAGAATAAACCACTACGAGACTGCGCACACAAAATTTAGCCAAATCCAGCAAGGCATTCTGGACTTGTGCCCAAAGCAAACAAAACACATGAAAGTGAATTTTTGGATTGGCGTTTTCGGGGAGTATTAGACCCCAGGCGTGCCGCTAAGAAAATAAATGCCACACGTCTGAAGCTATCTAAAGAAAAAACCGTAGCCCGCTAGCCGTCTTGGTTCTAGAGTTACGTGACGAACACACGCACACAGACAAAAAACACCTCCAACTGCATAAGGCACACTAACGTGCGGCAGTGTGCCTAAAAACGGTTGGCATCGCATAAGGCTCCACTATTTACGTAATGGGTCTAATAATGTGTGGAAACAATTAAATGCGCATACGCAAAAAATGAATGTCGGTCACAGTTGGCTTCAAAGTCATTTATGTCAAACTCATGCCAAGCTGAACGTTGTTCAGTCCCAGGTCATCGCATGTTGAGTATCAGTGAAATATGTTCACTCGTTACCAAAAAGTCATTGGCTACGTTGAAGTGCGCCACATAAAATTTGATACTAGTCCGGTACAAAGCATTTGAGTTACGTGTAAGTGGAAACATTGGCTCTCTGAATTCAATTAGCATTAGACCTCGAGCGATCAACAAAGAAGCGCACCGATACTTGTCTTAATGCATTATTAGGAAAAATCGGCCCGCTAGTCATGTTATTCCAAGCACGGGCGTACGAGGGCGGACCCACAGACACGCGCCATCACGCGATAGGTTGCTCAACTACGTATAGTTCAGCTCGAACAACCAAACTAACGTGTTTCTCAACTTGCGCTTTCTTAACTAAAACTATGTCACTATCTGACGTGCAGCATTAGTCAGAAATCCAAATATTACGTATATCAACATACCTTGCAGCAAACGTTGAAGAAGCATGAAAATCCACGAATTTTGAAGTTGTGTGGTAATCGCTGCAGACGGCGATGTTCTCCTCTCACCTCTGCGGTCTGTAATACCAATGTTAGCGTCGTGCAAAAAATTATGCAAAAGAGTTTTCACGACTGACCCGTTGGGACACGCCAGTTGAAATTTAAATTTTGATCAGTGAGTCTTTGATGGAAAATGTTATTTTGCTCTTTTAATCTTAAACAGCTTTACGGAATAAAATATTTGTTGCCTGCTGTGCAGATATGGCAGAATGCTGAATTACTGAGTAGAAAAACATTTTATGTGTTGCACAAGCTGTGCCAAAAATTTGTTAAGGAGAAAGCAACGTGCTTCTCCTGAGTAATTCATCATAGTTTTTCTGGTCTATGCTCTTCGATCTCACCCTCAATACCTGATGCAACACCGTTGTCTCTGCCGCTAAAGTTGAACACGTTATGTTCGCGGTCGGTAGCACTGTCAGCGACATTGTTCGTAGATTTGTGATGGGTTTCTACGAACAAGTTTGGTATTACGAAGTACCCGACTCGCAAACTACGACTTAAAAGATATCTAGTAGTCGGTACTAATGCACTACATGTCGCGAACCGTTGTAGTAACTGTTTTCCAATTATATGATGTGAGTCAACTATAATTTATGACTATGACGGAAATCGTTTATACAAGGGACGTCCGAGCTGTCACTTAAAATTGATGACAAGTACGCGCAGCAGTTGCCATCTTCCACTGCCAAGCTGTCCTCTACCGTTTTCAAGTTGATGCCTACTGTAGGCAAGTTTCTCTTATCGTCATCCGCGCAGGGCGATACGGAGGCGATGTTACACATTTCAATGGCTGCTCCGTTACATATGTCAAGAAATTATACTCTGCTCACCAAGTGACGTAGCCTGCCTCCATTCATCTGAGTCGTTGTTCTCATTGTCGCATGCTGTCCCATTGCCATGAACGTTGAGATACTTTTTTCGCACCGCTTTGGCTGCTTCGTTTTCAAGCCAGAGCTTGAGGTCAGTGTCGAGAAAATCACCATTGCTGCCGACCGTGATTTCCTCGTTTTTATTTCGACCTTTGCCACGCTTCGATTTGAGCGTAATTTCCACTTTCGTAGTCGTATAGTAGAGATCTAAAACTGCGTTTTGACTTTCCACCGTTTCCAACGTGTGCGCAAGCTTATAAAACCGAACGGCAAACAGCATCACCGAAAACGCTAACTTCTTTGCGACAGCTGCCGTTGACGGCGTCTCAGGAAACGGTTCGGCAGCAGTAAACGAAAAGCTCTGGATTTCGTTTGAATTTGTTGAATTGACGGGCAATACATTTTCACGCAGTTCCAAGTCTGAAATCTCCCTTTCAATCGCTTCCTCGATGGCAGCTTTGACGTGCACTGAGAAGTTCCGCGCGTCCACGCAAATTGCTTCCTGCGCTGTCGTCGAAAGGACATCGTAGCTGTTGCGGTCGATTCTTTGAAGTTTTGTACAGTCAGCTTGTCGTTGATGGTAAATTTGCTGTGCAACGCTCGTTGCGTGTTCGATAAATTGTTCGAACTCCATGTTGAAAAGTTGTACGACCTGCAGCGCAGTGCGCGCATAGAGCTGAGGTGTGCTCAAAAGACTAGCATACTAAAGATAAGAGCGTTAGTCGCCGCGTTTAATGTTTGCTAAATTATTGGGTGCGAAATCAACGCACGTTATGCGATAGGGCTGCAGGTCACTCAACGGCGGATTCTCACACGTCGAACGATTGTTCTTCTGCATGAAATATTAGCCGTAACCTTTCGCCATTTGACGAGCTACTTCATCGTGAAGAAGGACCATCACCTAGCAAGTCCACAAGGGAATTTTAAGGCCGATTTTATGTGTCTTTGCAAGGCTTGATCCCGACTTTGGTCCGATTCCACCCCAAGCGTTTGATTCCAGGAGAAGTGCTCGCCAAGTTGCAACTGTTGATGTTTTACGTGTTATTTCGGGCTTCGAACAGGGCACCTTCAAACGATCTTTGTGCGCGTCAGGGTAAGAAAGATTTTTTGAAGTAAGAAACCTCCTTACCAAGTTTCAGTTCGCTAGCTCTCTTACTTCGAAAGTTATAGCACCGATGAAACACAGACAGACAGACACGACCCACGGCAATAAGGTGAATGATGTGCGTCAGTAGCCCAAAAGACTATTCTGTTTTGAGTCAAACACAAAAAAATCAAAGTAGGATTCATGTTTTTCAACCAGCCAAATCGGTCAACTGGTTCGTGTCCTGGACCTAACCATGTCCCAAAAACAATGATGACGTCATATGTGTATGTCCTTCACGACATTGGAAACAGTGCGCGTGTGCGCACTGTTTCTGCCTTGTTACACTGTGAGCAACCGGTCAATGAAATGTTGCAACCGGCCAATAAAGTGTGCGAACTAGTCAACTGAGTGTCTCAACTGGCCTATGAAGTGTGTCATTTAATATAATATTTCATGCGATCTTCTAAAGCGTTAGCAACATCCATGAAAAAATTTCTGCCAAACGTATAAAAAAAATTTTTGGGTTTTTTAATTACAAACTTTTTTCACAGCTTTTGATTTTGTCAGCATGCACTTTTTGACTATCCCAAAGCAAAATTTTTCTGCGCATTTTTTCGTATTTTGTAATGCCGAAAACTGAAAAAATGCGGACAAATGTTAAAAAAGGGCAACTTCTTTAACTTGTTGAAAAACGAGAAAAAAATGAAAAATTTCCATTTCCGGCTGGCCGTAAAACAGAAAAATATTTTTCCGTCTTTGCCAGATAAAAAAATCCAGAAATTATTTTTATGATTTTTGCCGAAAACAGGAAAGGTGAAAAATCGCTAAAGCATCACCAGTTGATACAAGGCTTTGCACCGATCCACCGATCACTGCGAATGTTCTGTTTCCAGTAGAGCTGCCTCGGGGGATGCAAAATCATAGGAACTTCAGTGCTCTGACCTAATATGCTGATGCGTCAGCACAGTGGTGCTGCGTAGACCCACTTAACTCTG
>JAQGBB010002392.1:0-11014 GCA_034691745.1 Prismatolaimus dolichurus | reverse complement strand
GTTAGCGATAAAGCGTACACTTCAAAACGATTAGCGAAGTGTGGATTTTCTGTTCAAGAAGAGACTTTTGAAAGAGGAATTTTGAAAAGGGGATTTTTTGAGATTTATCTTAATAAGGAATTTTTGAAAATCTCGTAATTCGGAGCCTTTTTATAAAAATCCCGTAATTCGGAGCCCTTTTTGAAAAATCCCGTCATTCGGAACCCTTTTCGAAGAATCCTTTCTTCGGCACTAGTGCCTTAATTAACTGGGCTCGCACAGAAATGCATCCACAGCTCAGTTTTTTGTCCCTCAACGTCGTCGCGCCAACCACTAATAGGCAAGTTTTACTGGCGCAAATTTTTTCGACACAGTAAATTAAACGCACACTTTGCCCACTGAGACAACTCGCGCTTTTCGAATTTTGAAATTATGGTAGTCTTGGCTGGCAGTATAAATGCTTCTAATTTACATCGCCGTGTCTAAACTGCGGAAACTAGAGAGAAGTTGCCACGTGATCGTGGAATTAACTTTTTGCAGCTTTGCGTGACTTTTTACCTTTAGATTTTCCTTCTGCCCTCCACGACTTTTCTTAAGTTCCATTCGATATAAATCGATTTGATCAGCTCGATTGCAAGTTGCGTGTTTTTTAATGTGTTTCAATTTAATGTGAGTTCGAGATTAAAAAATTTTTAACTCGTAACTCGTGAAGTAACTAGTGCCTTTCATCTAACATTTCCCGTAGTATCACGGCACTGACCAGAAGTAATATCCCAAAAAAATTTCGGGCAATTGACGGAGGATACAGCCGATTTCAATCAGGGTTACAACAAATTTGGAACTCAAATTCGAAATTTTCGAATCGAATTATTCCCTCAAATTCGAATTCGAAAATTTTCGAATTTTTAATTTTTTCCAAGCTTTCAGTTTCTCGTACGCATTATCATGTTTTTCTGCACGCTAATCGTTTCAGCTATTGTACTTGAGTAACATTAGTCGCGGTTGTGAACAGTTGGGAAAAGAGATAGGTTTCGTCAATAAATGGATGGCACAAACTCGAAAAAAAACTTAAAAACGGTCAAAACCCCACACAAAATTCGAAGAAAGTTCAGAAAATTTATATAAAAGTATTCGAAAAAAAGTCGAATTTTTTTGAATTTCTTTTCGAATTTGGAAAAAATTCGAAAATTTTCGATCGAATTTTTTGGGCAGAAGTTCGCGAATTTGAACTTTTTCGAACTTTTTGGAATAGTTCGAAAAAATTCGTTGCAATCCTGATTCCAATATGTTAAAATGCCAACAAAATTGCGGGCATTATTTTGGTAATTTTATGCTTCCGCTACATGTTCGGCCAATCGTCGGCCGCGGGCCAACTGCTCATAAATTTAATGTCAACTTGCCGAGTTTCTCTGCGGTCGCGCGATACGTTGACACTCTTGTTTGATTCACTGCCTCCGTGTTTTAGCCATTCAAACTTACACTCAGCTTCTTCGGCTGAAAATGGGCTCCAAAATGAGTAAAAATAAAAAAGAGAAAGTTAAGAAGCAACTTGCAAATGAAGAAGATTTTCTCAACAAGAAGCTTCACGGCGAGATCGACGAAAAGGTTCGCAAGGCCCAAGCGGAGTTGCTGCGAGAGGCAGAGAAGCTAAGAGAAGCGGTGATGTGAGAGGCTGAAAAGCAAATTGAAGCTAAGAAAGCCATCGCGCTCAGGCAAATTTGTGATTCCGAGCAAAAGCGAATGGCAGCGGAAGCGGGTCTGAAAGAACTGCAAGCGTTGGAGGAGCGGCGAAAAGTAGCGGCGGAGAGCGAAAAAGCGGCTGCAACGAATCGCCAAGAAACGCTGGAGAAGCTGCGTCGGGATGCAAGAAGGAAGCTCTGAATGGCCGAAAACCGCTACAACTTCAGCATCACCGGACAAAGCGGAAGCGGAAAATCGTCGCTTATCAACGCGCTTCGCGGAGTGCAAGATTGGGACGAGGAGGATGCGGCGGAGACGGGCGTATGCGAAACGACGTCGAGAATTGCTCCCTACGTTCACCCGTGCGCGGGAAATATTGTTTTCTGGGATATGCCTGGAGCAGGTATGTCACTGTGCTAAAGGATACTGCGTAAAGGCAAAGGTACCGCGGTGCCTTGTGGTGTGACTTCACAATCTTTCTGTAACTTGTTAGAGTCCAGATTAGCGCAGATTTGCGAGCACAACCGCAGATGTCGCTCTGCTCCCGGCAGGAGAGCTAATTTTGCGGTTTCTACGCGAAGGCTCAAACTAAATTAAATAATTTATGTTGTGCATTTAGTAAAGTGTTCTCGTCTAGGCACAAAGGACCATCCAACAGAGACTTACTTCCACGACAAGCACCTCTACGTCTACGACTGTTTGGTCGTCGTCACAAGCGAACGATTTAAAGAGTGTGAGCTGATGATTGCGAAAGAAGCGCGCAGCGTCGGCGTTCCGGTCATCTTTGTGCGTAGCAAGGCCGAGATCGACATAAAGAACATCCAGCGAGGTCACAAAGGAATGAGCGGCGACGAAGCAGCAAAGATCGTCAAATCGAAATGCACCGAGAACTTCACGAAGCAGCTCTCGGAGCACGGCATCCCGGACGCAAAGGTATACGTCGTCAGCGCACGCACAATGTTCGGCGAGAAGGGCGCGAAAATCGACGAGAACGACTTGATCATGTTCTGCAAGCGCTGCGTGCGAAATGCGCTAACGCGGCAGAGCTCAGCAGACGCTGCTTTGAAAGGTAGGGAAAATGCATGGAGAAAAATGAGTGACCAGAAGCGGAGCGCTCTTTTTTCTACTTGCCAGTATTGCGTAATGGGGAAGGTAGGCAGGTCGCGGCGGCACTCATGTGACAAAGAGGAGAGGGCCAATCCCGTTTCTTTAAGCCGAGGTCAAACTGATCTATTTCAATGTGTTCGCGACCCAAGCGAATTCTTTCAACGATCGACCTCATGGTGCGTTGAAAAAGTTTAGAAAAAATTTTATTCTTGCACTGCGAGAAATGCTTTCATTAGCGCCACTTCATCGCACTGCCACTGTCACTTTCGTGAACTTCGGGCAACTTTGACTTTTCGAAAACAATTTTTTGGGGGCGCGAATTGGTTATATTGAACAAGTCAATAAAGTAATACAGGCCTGAGGCCAAAATTGTGCGCTTTTTGATCTATAGCGCAAAACAAAAATTTGACGACACCGTGCGCTGGATCGAAGTCACAAGTTGCCAATGTTGCTCAGCATGTTGAGCAACCGACTCCAGAGCAAGAGGTTGCAACATTTTTTCGGTGCCGCCAAAAAATTTCATTTCAAGGGTGCCACCAAGGCATTTCAATAGTGCCGCTAAAGCATTTTCACTGCATTTTTAGGCCCACTAACGCTACGTCAATAGGCCTATTGCGGTGGACCGCATGTCTGTCTGTCTGCCTGTCTGTCCGTCCGCACGATAACTTTTGAAAGAAGCAAGCTAGCGGGCTGAAATTTTCAGGCTAGCTACCTTGGCCCAAATGTAGTTCAGGTTCTAGATGGGCCCCGGGCGCCTACTATTCCTAGAGACATGAGAGCCACAAGGTCCACTGCCATGCAACAATAGCTGCTGCCTCGACCGATTTCGGTCAAATTTGGTGTGCATAATTCCGGCACAGTCTAGTATAGTGTGGACTGTCATAAGTGGTTTTTGTCGTAAGCGGTTTTAGGTTCACTGGCACGAATTTGAAAAAAATGTTTTTTTTGCATAACTTGAGATTAGCTTGACCGATTTCGACGAAATTGAGCGTGGGTCTTTCTGGCAAGTATTGAATCGATTTCACTGTCGTAAATGTTTTTGTCATAATTGGTCTCAGGTCCACTGGTATGCTTAGCGTCAGTGGGCCTACGGATCGGTGCATCCGACTTGTTAGTGTGAGAACGTTGACTACGGTTTACTTATGTGAACGCCTAAAGTTTTAATCATCGCTTTATACGTACACTCAACAGAAACTGATCTAAAATAAAATAGCGCAATTCTAAACGCACGATTTGTGACCTCTGCTTGCTTGTGTGAATATGACGCGAACTAGCTATATTTGTGCGAAAAAGGCGTAGCAGCGAAAATTGATGTTTTTTGCATGCTTTTAGTTTAAAGGTAAACTTGACTCAAATCACTGTCATAACTAAATTTATTTTGCTCGATCACACCTATATAATGCAGTGGAAATGCTTAGCGGCACTCGTGAAATGCCATGGCGGCACTCTTGCAATGAAATTTTTTGGCGGCGCCCAAAATGTCAGTGGTGGCACCGAGAAAAAGCCACCCAAGAGGCTCTCTTTCGCGAACCAAATCGACGTTTTCAGCAATACGACGATGCCCGGTTTGGATTAAATTTGGAGCACAGGCCGATGGCCGATGTCGGAGGCGTAAATGACGTTTCCACAACGATAGCGCGAGAGTGTTCCGATGACACCTTGCGACCGACCGACGTCAAATGTTGTAAGTCTTGCTCGGAGTTTTGAGCAAGCGGCCGCCCTACAGCAGGCATCCGTTCAGCAAAAAAATCAACAAAAGCCGAAAAGCCGCTTCGGAGTCATCAACGAAACTCTCAAGACGACTACAGCAGCCTGTGCGGCTGTCCAAGAAGTAGCGAAAACTGTTGGCGTCCTTGGCGGCACAGGGGTACGTCCGTAGAAGTCTCATACTAGGTATATTAAAAGAAAGCGTTCACGTGCTAAGTGTCATAAACAAGTTGGGCGTGCCGATCCGTAGTCCCACTGACCCAGAGCATGCCAGTGGATCTGAAACCACTTATAACAAACCATCTACGACAGCGAAAGCGATTCTACGCTGTGACAGTATTATGCACACCAAATTTCAGCAGAATCGGTCAATGCGTTTTCGAGTTATGCAGAAAACAAGCTACTTTTGCATGGTAGTGGACCTATTGGATCGCCTAGCTCTGAAAGTAGAAAGCCCTGGGGCCCATCTTCGAACTTCTTTCGAAAGTTATCGTGCCTGCAGACACATAATACGCTATGTTTGCGCAAAAGTGGCCCTAGTGGAGCGCCGCATTCTGCGGGTATTGGGTCCACTGGGCTCATCTTTGAACTCAAACCTACCCTTGGCCCTCGATACCTACCGGGTAAAATTTCAGCCCACTAGCTTTACTTCTTTCGAAAGTTAGAACGCGGACAACGACGACGCCGACGGCAAAAAACGCCTTCCATTGCATAAGACACACTGACTGCGTCAGTGGGCCAAGAAACCTCCAGGGGTTTTCCTTTCCATTTTCCCTCCGTTTACCCTGAAGTTTTAGTTTTCCTTATCCTCCGACACCCTGGAGGAGTTTAACTTTTACCTTCCGAAAGGCCTTGATAGAGCAGTTTTCCTTTTCCTGTGCTTGTAAAAAAAACCTCTTAAAAAACCTGACATTTTTTTAAATAATATAAAAGATCTTCTGTAGTGTTGGTAGTTGGGGGGGGGGGCACAAATTTGTTGCCCCATTTTCTTCAAAAATTTTCCCAAAATGACCAATTTTGTTGGTAAGTGTGGGGCATTTTCAAAATTTTACAAAAAATAAAAAGTTCGTTGTAAATGGGGGCATTCTTAAAAATTTGCCCCATTGAGGCGGGGCACATGAGGCGGGGCAGCGCCAAACTACTAGCCCTATCTTCTGCATGCAAGCAGCAATGGCTCGCGATTTTTCGAAAAATCGATGAAAAAGCTAAAAATTTCACGAAATGTTTGGAGAGGCGTTGAAGGACAAACCTTAATTTTTTCTTTCTTTTCCTTCTGACCGACCGGAGTTCATCCTTTCCTTTTGCAAAACCCTAAAGGAAAACTAGTTTTTGTTTTCCTTCAAAACACCAACGCGGCATGTATGTGGTGATTACTGTAGATACGGCGCTGGCCGCTTTGGGAAGCTGACGTGTTTATGAACCATAGGTTGGCACCTCCCATGCCTCAGGTCTCAAATGAAGTGGATTTCAATAGCGTTGTGAAATGTCACTCTATATAGCGATAGTGTACTGAGTTGACTGACTTACTATGTTTTTAGAAAACGAACACTAAAGGCTCAACGCAAGGTGACACTGAGCCCGCACCCGCGCGTCCAGCGAATCTAAACGCGCAGCGAAAATCCTTGCATGGTTGGTATTGTTCGTGAACGCTTTTTTGCCACCTTGATGTGTCATGACGCAATTTCCGATGCAGAGGATTTATCGCTAACGACTAGCCTGCCGCCGCCGCCGGACGACGATGACGACGTTTCCGGAGACTGGATGCCTGGACCAGCGGACTTTGACTCGGATTTAGATGAGTACAACGCTGGCGGGTACGAGGTCTGGTAAATTTAGAACAAATTGGATGCGGCCTTCATTATGGTGACAAGAAAAACGCTAGTGCAGTATTAGCAGACAAATCGCTACGTTGTCTATATTTGCGCGTAGGCGTGCTTTTTCAGACTTGGTTTACGTACGTTTAAAAAAGGGATTTTAGACCTAGTGCATTGGTTAGTGTTTTTTCGACCCATGTGACGATTTTTTAAATTATGTGTCCATCTGTGCAGTGCGTCCGTCACTCGATCTTCTCCATGCATGCGTCGAACCAACGTGCAACCTCTTGCGATAGATACGGTCTAATGCATCTTTGTGAGCTAACTCTACTGTGTCTGGGCAGATATTACCAAAATTTTCCATTAAGGGGCCGTTCACAACTGACGTCAGCTCCTAGTAGAAGGGGGAGGGTAGACAAAAGCTGATGACTGCTGACAAGGGCGAGGGGGTCAGGGAAAACTGACGTCACCCTGAAAAAGATTAGCTTTCCTGTGAAAATGGCAAAAGTGCCGTGAAATTCATCAGTTAAATAGGTGCACTGAGAAATGAGGCCGATCGACGCTAAACGTGACGAAAGAACATGTAGACGATAACAATATTCTGTTCATGGTGCACCAATGCGATAGTATCTGTGCTTTTCATTTTGTCGCAACTTTTGTTTGTAGTATACGTTCGCAAGGGGGAAGGGGGTCGGGCAAAAGTGATGTCACTGCGAGGGGGTGCCGAAAAAACTGACGATAGCTGACAAGGGAAAGGGGATCAAAAAATTCAAAAAGATAAGCTGACGTCAGCTGTGAACGGCCCCTAATTAGATTTTGCTAGTTGAACACGAAAATTCAAATGCCGTTTTGGATTGCTCCCAAAATAATTGAAGAGAAGTTAAAATTTAGTTACATCAATATAATTTGAATGCGCTCGCGATTTGATCCATGCAGTGCTTGGAGACGCTTCGAGAAGACTGATTTTTGCGATGCAGCATGGTAGGCCAGCCCCAGCTTTATGCGTCCTGCTGGAGTGGACGAATTTTGTCTAAAGTTTGAATGCGCTCTAGTTTGATTTTTTGAAAAGATGATGTGGTATGAAAATTTTGATCAATCCTACCTTCGTACACTGGGCTAAGGGGTGGTTCAACAATTAGGTAAAGCAAAAATGTGAAATTTTTGACCTCCTCATGTCACCGTCATTACATGTGCCTATCTTTTACACATGATGTCATCGTCGGGCCGACCACCCTCCCCCATAGCGCTTTGCGTAATTGTTGAATGATCCCTAAGCCTGCACAGTACTCTGACTGTTACTGTTAACTGTTGACTCAAATGTTCCTGGTTTTGGTGTGTTTCGTTCGTTCTCTTAATTAGGATACCGCTTTCATTTTCCGTTGCTGATTATCGATTACCTATTTGTAGTTGCAAGAATATCAAAATATTTGCAAAGCAACATTGTGTGTTTTTCCATAATTGATTTAAAGGCATATTCTACTCAGTCCGCTGGATCCTGCAGATGCTGAGAACGCTGACGTCATCGGAAATGAACGGGTGGATTGAACTGGACGTTCCAACGCGCTAGATCACGAAGACATTTTTAAAATTGTACTCTCCTGTACGAAACCGCTGGCCATCTCGGTACTGCGGCGACAGATAAAAAGGCAAAAAGCCATTACGATAGAAACTAAATGAACTTGATTCACGTTTGGGCCACTGGCGCAACGTCAACCAATTGCAGCCGGCCGTGTCGTCTGTTCGCGAGCACGATAACTTTCGAAAGAAGCTAGCTACAGTAACGAGCTGAAATCTTCTCGGGGGAGAACGGTTTCGAAAAACTTGGTTTTGGGGATATTCTAAGAACCAAACATTGTTTTCGGAATATTTTTGTGGCCAATAACTTTTCTGAAAAATTTTTTAGAGGCTAATAACTTTTTATAAAAACTTGTTTCGGAATACTTAGCACATTCGTCAGTGGGCCTCGAGGATCGGCACATCCGACTTGTTAGTATCCGCTCTGCCATTCTCAACCCCGCGTGCTAATGATCGCGTCGTTTTCATGCGGCCTCGCGGCGCCAATCATTCCAAAAACATATGCGTGGGCACAAAACCAAATGTAAGCGCTCGCTCGTTATATATGGGCACTGCTCTCTCTCTCTGTATTTCATCGTACCTGATCGATTCCTACAACCTCGCGACTGAGATGTTCGATTATGTCGAACAGGCGAAGGTAGGTTTCCTCACTTTTGTCCACGAGTAGACAGTAGAAGACGGGATAGAGAACTTCGTCGACACGAACGTGGATCGTATAGAGCTGATAGAACAGGCGTGGCGCGACTTTGAACGTTCCATCCATGCACAGCTCGACGCCGTAGTCGATGAGAAACGACGAAATTCTTGTGTCGCGAACATGATAATGCGATCTCACCCGGGTGTAAATCGAACGCCAAGAACTCTGTTTCCATTCCTTCATATCCCATTCTACGAAAAAGTCAGATTCAACATTCAACAAGGTTGTCTATCTCTGGTTGTGCTTACCGACGGGATTCGATGAATTTGTTCTTTTCCGGTATTTCCAAATCTTGCAGATTCGCCGGCGTAACGGGCACCGGGTTGACGCTGGCACGCTGCCGTCGGATTGCTCGCTTCAGTGAGTCCTTGCACGGAAGCAAAGTGTTTTCGGATCGATTGACACTCGTTTGAACGCGTTGATAGATTGTGTGCGTCGATTCCATCGTGTTCACCGCTCGATCTTTCGCAACCGCTCGCACCTTGTGAACGTTGATCCGGCGGGGACCGATTCGTGATTGTGATTCTTGCGACGCTCGAGAACACCGTTAGCCTCGTCGGTGAGCAGACTAGCCTGGCATTCTTCCCTTTGACGACGCTCGCATCGCCACGTGATACTTGCAGCAGTATCCTTATGGCGGTGATATATAAAGTTCTCAAAAGTTAGCTTCGGATTTCCGCGAGTACTAGGCAATTCTTCGGCACAGCTAACAACTTCGTTAGCAGCAGCCATTGCAAAAAATGACACAACAACAAGAATAACCCAACATGTGGCAGATTCGAACGCGTGTTGCATGTTCTCCACCTACGCGTGACACTTGTTTTGTCCTTTGGTGGGCAGAAACTTCCGCGGAGGGGGGGGGAGAAATATCCGTAATCCCTAAAGTCTTAAAAATCCTAAAAATTTTAGAAAATATTGGAAAATTCTAATTTCCTGCTTAAAAATCCTAAGAATCGTTTAAAAAATCTGACATTTTGGAAATTTAGCAAAAAATGCGAGCGTGAGCTAAAAGTGGCTACGGGAAAGACGTGGCTTTGCTGCTTGTCTTTCGCTTCGCCTAGTCTGCTCAAGCTATTGCAAAGGCGAATTTTGGACATGTTTTACGAATTGCAGTTTGTCGCGTAAGTCCTGGATTTGAAATTTTTGTGGTGGTGGGGGTGTTATAGGTGCTTATGGAGCGTGTAGTGGCGTATACTGGGGAGGTTGTGGTGGTTGTGGTGCCTGGGGAGGAGGGGCGTGTGTTTGTGGCTTTCTAGCCAAATCGAGATTATGCTCAAACTCAGTCCAATTTTTGCGTGGTTGGCGCAAAGGCATTTGTGTTGTGGTTGGAGGATCGAACAGCTTTAACCCCTAGAGTGTCGACCTTAATTTTGCATATTATTCAGTGTGTCGGACCTTATAAGGCATTGGACGATCAACCTTTGTAGGATATTGCAGCCCAATCCAGATGCGGATTTGAATGTCAATCTATTTGCACCCGGTTTCCACCACCTAGCCCGACAACTTCCAGTGCTGTACCGGTTCTAATTTTGACCCTAAAGGGGATAGGGCACCAGAGGGTGCCCCATGAAGTATCGGGCAGGCAAATTGGGAAACGGCACTCACCAGAATGACATGGAGTCTGACACTCTAGGGGTTAAGAGGGAAAAATATGCTTTCCGTGGCTCCACGTCCGGGTTTTCGAGGGAACTATGTAAGCATTGTTATATTTTGTGATTTTTACGACTCGATAGGGTCCCTCAGATCGATGTGACAACTTGTTTTCTTTAGGAATGCGTAGCATGACTAAATCAGTGCCGCGAAAAGTGACGTCATTCGCGTGTTGATCGTACAATTTTTTGTTTCTCGCCTGTTTTGCCTGCATGTTGTGCAATGCTATATTCCATGCATTTTTGAGATTGTAGGCAAATTGCAGTTTATAATCGGGGTCGTCAACGTAACGAATATTCGAGACGCCTAATTCCTGTTCTAGGCGAAGGCTCATATTTCCACCAAACATTAGATAGTATGGATTTTTCCGTGTTGATGTGTGAATGGCAGAGCGATAACTTATGAGTATTAAATCGGATGAGCTGTCTTAGTCCTGTGAATTTTTCTGGCAACACATCGAAATTCCGTTGACTAAACGTAATTTTGACGTTCGCAATCTGTTTGTGTTCGTGGGTAGTGCGGAGGGTCAAATACTTGTTTGGTCTCAAAAGCGGTGCAAAAATTATAATGCATACAAATGCAGTAAACTGTTGTTTTGTTGCGTGCAACTGCGAGGCAAAGTGTTGAGTTAGCTTATTGGTTTCGTTGATTATCTAGTTGGTATTTGGTTGCCGACTTGGTATTTTATAGGGTAGCGTCCCGTATTTTGGCCGGTCCCTAATTTTTTTCACTTTAAAAAATTTTACGCAAAATCGATCCACGTGCGCTCTAGGCGGAGCTCGCGGAAAGCTTTTGCCGCGAAACT
>JAQGBB010002391.1:0-11014 GCA_034691745.1 Prismatolaimus dolichurus | reverse complement strand
CGACGTTACTTTACAAAGCAAGGCTGACACATTCTTCGAAGCAAGCTTAAAAGGTGTCCTCCCATACGTTCTCGACTTTAGCTTTGTCGCCGCGTTCATTCTTCAGTGCATATTTTCGAAAGTTTTTCGCAGCGGGGCGAAACAGTTCGCAAAAAGGACCTGGCTGGGTGGGCTGCTCGTTGTGCCGCTCAAGCGGCGCTTTTGGCACTCTGTCAACGGGTCTGGGTTTCGTTCGTCTATCGGCGCGTCCACGACTAGAAATCCTCAAAGCGAAAGCAATCGAAAATAAAAGAGAAAGAAAGAACTCAGGCGCAGTGATTATTACAGACCTTCTGGACGTAGAAACGAAAATGTTGAACTATTGTCCTGGGCAGAGTAATTTTGGTGTGTTTCGATTGTGAGCACTTTCCGTGTCGCTTCTGATTCGCAGTCACGACTAGTAGCATATCTAGTCGACCGCTGACGCGATATTTCGTGGAACTTTTTATCAAGCCTGTGCACACGTACGTGGAGCCTTATGCAATGATCTCCTTTCTGCAGGTTTCTGCAGAGTCCACAAGCATAAACAAATTCGAAAATGAAAATTAGGATTTTGGGGCGGGGGAAGAGGTTAATATAATGTAGCACAGCGTTTTCGAGTTGGTTCCGCATGTAATAAAGCTCTTTGCAGAAATGTGACTAATTTGCAAGCCATGCACGTAAGCTTATGCGCAATACCTTCGTGAACACGTGTCATAAAGAGTGCAGAAGGTACACACTTTGTTTCATTGTAAGCGCATTGATGTGATACCGTATATTAAACTATCGTTTTTTTCTTCTGTTATTTTAGTCTGTAGATAAGACTAGTCAATAATGCACAATAAGACTAGTCAATTGTTGTGAAATGTACTTCTGTTTCATTTGTAAAACGGTTCAACTTTTAAATGTTGTACAAGTTGGAACATGTTTGCCGAATATTTCAGCTGTCACATACGCAAACTGGCTTGTATAATCGGCTATTTGCAGATTAGTTTTAGGCGTTCAAATGTGAGGTGTCGTAATATTTGAGGTCACTCATATTTGGTTATCTGTGACCTGATTAGTGTGTTGCACATTGTGTACAATGAACTTTGCTGATGCTTAAGAGTGAACTTTTCAAAGTAGCGAAAGTCTACCACGAGGACTTCACTAAAATCTGCACGATTTTGGTGTAATACGTCGCCGCAATGTCCTACCTCTCTGCCCGCGAGCGCAGCTAGTTAGCAGTTTTGTGAGCAACTCTTCTTCTGCTAAAGTCTGTTAGCCTTTTTTGTCTGTCGGCTCTCGTCGTCAGCTGCAAACAGGCAGCGGACTTTTCGACTAACTTAATTTGCTGCAGAGCGAAACGTGCACCATTCTCGACCAATTGAAACTTCTAACAACTTGCGCCGTCTTTTCTATTTGAACGTCCGTTCAACAACCGACTAGTGGAGTGTGTCAACCGGCAAATAGAGTGTGTCAACCGGCCAATGGAATTTGCAAACTGCCAATTAAGTGTGCCAAACGGCGAACGGAGTGTGCTAACGGGCAAGTGGACTGTGCCAAACGGCGAATGGAGTGTACCAGCCGGGCAATGGAGTGTGTCAACCAGCCGGAATATGCAAACTGCTCAACGGAGTGTGTCAATCGGCCAACAGAGAGTGATAACTAGCCAATGGATGGTGCCAAGCGTCCAAAAGATAGTACCAAGCAGCCAACAGATGGTGCGATTCGGTTAGCGGATGGTGACAACTGGCTAACGAATGAGGACTAAAAGTCAAGATACTTAGTTAGCACATGGTAAATTCATGGATATTATATGTATAACTTATAGTGTCCATGATAGTTTACACCATTGTTCTATAGACTGTTTTCACCTCTACTCTTAAGACTTTGTCAGCATATGCTGTTGTATAAATAACATTTTCGGCCATTTCTAAGCATATGTGGAGTTAAGTAGTTTTAGGTCCGCTAGCACAACGCGTCAGTGCACCTCTAGAATCGGTTACGCTCGATTGTTATTTTCGGTTATTGACAGATTTCTCTTCTTCAAAAAAGTGTCAAAAACACGACATTTTGTGCATTCTTTGAATTTTTTGAATATTTATTATTATTATTAGATATTAGCCACTGTTTTCACGTTTTAACTAGTTGTATTGATACATCTTTGCTTATCATTCCATTGTGGCCTGTAATTTGTTCAACTGCTATTTTTAGCGCTTCACTCCTTGAATTATAGCTGCTGGATGAAAACTGGCATCAAACCGAAAAAATGACTAAAAACCGAAAGAAGTGAAAAAAGTGATTAAGAACTAAAAGAAGCAAAAAACGAAGTCGGTTTTTGGCAACACTGAACCGAACCGAACCGAAGTTATTCGGTTTTCTTTTGCAAAATTAGCTTTTCGCTGGCGTATGACCAGACTATATACTTTTATGAACACTAGTTGTTTTTTGTGGAACTTGCATGGAAACTATATATCTGTTATGGACACTGTATGCCTTCCATGACCGTTAGTGTTTTTTAGAAGACAGGATGCGTTTTTTGGCGTTGCCAATCTTGCTTGTAGAGCACAATGCTTATTCAAACTCACAGTGTTGAGATGCTCATGTTGTGTTTTCCCTAGAGTCTCCCTATCATACACAAAACCAAATGTGCTGAAAACTAGTAATGTTTGTGCTAATCCGAAAACAAATGTGAAAAGTTTGACGGGCTTCTGAACAGAAAAAGCTTCAAAATTCAGAGAAGACATTGACATTTTTATTGCTCGTGGACACTTTCCTTCAAGCGAAGTAAAGGATGAGTCAAATTCGGCGTGAGAATTTCTAGTCGCGTATGGCAAATTTCGGTTAACTGTTACAAAATTGGCATGTGTTATTTTCTACTGTTTGAAATTTTCAAGCCGGGCAGCGCAAACAAGTTCGCAAAAAACGCCTTCAAAACGTCAGTTCGACAGTTCTGGGGAGCGACTGCAAGCAGCAGTTACAAAAATTTTTGGTTGACGACGCAGCATTCAGTCGGATTCAGCGAATCGTGCTGGGCACTCTGCTTTGCAAATGAAAATGACGCACCAGTGGTTGGCGTCTAGTGCACGGTTGCTTGGCTCTTTGCCTCACCAGGGCGCTGCAAAAGAAACAAGGAATGAGTCCACGGAAGACATTCGCCGAATGATGACACCCACATTGAAAATAAAAGTATTGGGCGCAACTTTCTAAGGCACTTACACTTTTGCTGCCACCGTGAACCCAAAAATTTCTCGAAATTGTCTTTGCTTCATTCTTGTCCTGGCGTGCACTCCGTGGACTAGCAGAGCGGCTATTCAAGGAAGCTCCCACTGCAGCGAGTTTCCTGTTCAGTCGACCCGCGATCTCGGCGCTCCCTACATCAAAAGCGACGAGGATCGAGATATTTACACGCGCTTCACGGAGGCGCGTGGTGTGCGCATTTTCGGCGGCGACGGCGTCTCCAACTACCTCCTCGCCGACACGGCGCGCGTAATCGCTGGCGTCATGGATCGTCTTGCGACGCCGCTTAGCGTGGCAATTCACGAGAAAAAATGGAGAATCTACTTTTTTCCGGGCTTTGGCCTCTGCGGCGGGACGGCCTGCGTGGGCTCGATCACAGTCCTTCCATTTGACGAGCCCGGAAGGTGCAATACGCGAGACTCGATACGTTATGGTTGCCTGCTGCATGAGTTCGGGCACGCCGTCAACTGCGAATATAGCGCGCTGGATAGAGATATGGATTCGCGTGTCGGCGTAAGTTGTCAAACAATTTTTTGCAAATTATTATCTTATTTGGAAATTATCGCACTTTAAGGCTGCCTACATGAATGCGAAGAGAAAGAAAATCTGGCCCGCCGACTGGTACGGCATGACGAACGGCGTTGAGTACTTTGGCGACTTTTTTGAGGCGATGTGGTACAAAGCGGACGCGGAACGACTGTTGAACAAGGACACTATCAAGAAGGAAGATCCCGACTTCTACAGCGTCTATCGCGACCTCCGTCGTGGTGACGAACTCGATCTCAGCTGCTCGACGCGATGTGATCCGAGAACTGTTGTTCGAGGTGTGTTCTATAAAGAACGCTTTTTCAGTTTAAGGCGGCGTAGCCTTTTATTTTTTCCAAGTGCAGTGAAATCAAATCTTGTTTTGGACTGAAAGTTATTAGCGTTCCAAAGGCAGTTTTTTTTTGCATAGCCGGTTCGCAAGTAACGGTACCACATCACCTTCAACGATGCGACTTCGAGACGCCGTGCCCATCGTCGGGTCCGTGGGGTCCGTGCTGCTCGCGCTACGGCTTCTGCGGCAACAGCACTGCCTACTGTGGTCGCGGATGCTCGAACGGTCCTTGCACGTCTGGGCAGCGAATGAGCGCACACTGCAGCTCGGAGGAAGCTTGTCCATCCGCTGAGCAGTGCTGCTCTCGGCTTGGCAAGTGCGGCGTCAGCGCGTACTACTGCGGCGACGGCTGCCAGAACGGCGCTTGCTTTTCGCGGCGTCGTTAGCAGCCTGTTCTGCAGCTCTAAGAAGCCGCCGTGCATGTCCGCTCGTCAGTCTGCTCGCGGGCTCATCGATGCTGCTGCAGCGAAGCATAGTGCGGTGACGGTTGATCAAGTAGTCCATGCTAGATGACTGCGACAAAATATATAGTGAAACCGAATGAATGAAATTCCGGGTTGTCTGACACATCCTCGATTCTTCATCGCGTCTAGATTTTAGACTACTTACTAATCAGGCTAATAAAACCAAAAGCTACACTATCTAAAGCGTCAGAAAACAGCGGAGAAACGAGGTTGGGGTTTATACCAAAGTAGGGTGCAATTTTTTTCAGGCGCGTCACGCCGGCATGAGTCACACTCGACTAGATAGTGTGCGGCAGGCTGAAACTAAATTAGGCTCTAAAAACTAAATCCTCGCCCTTGAACTGGTGTTTTCAGGGCCGACTAACTTTTCTATTTCCTTTCGGTTTCAAGGCAGCCAGGAGTATGTTCTTCCCGATTTTTTCTCTTTTCTGGCTCACTCGCAAAAATTTTCTTTTCATTTCCGTGCGTTACAGAGACGTAAATTTTCCGATTTTTCTCTCTACGACCCTTTTCAAAATGATGTTGCATTGAAAACTTTTTTGCTTGCTATGGTAAAAATGATTCGTCTGAGCTGAAAGTGTGGTGCATATAAGCGTGGTCCAAAACGGAATTGAATTAAAAGTGCTCCATTTTCCAAGGAATCGAAATCGATTCCAAAGTTGAAGACACATGTTCATACGCGAAGCACAGTGTGCAGACATAGAAGTTAAAAGTACGATGTAGTACGTTGTTTGTTGCGCAAACCTGCCAACTAAAACTGGTTCTGTAACGCATTTTTATCCAAAAATGCCTGAAATGGCAAAAAACCGAGGCAGACATCCTTGGTCTTGGCCATATTTTCCCGAAAAGTCTGAATCGAATCGAATTGATGCGTCACGTTTTGTGTCACTCTGATGTATCATGCTGCGTCATTTTTATAAAATTATTTACGTCAAATTTAATAAAAAATTTTTGATCAAACTTCTTATTACAAACAACACAATAAGTCTGACTGGAATTCGCAGGCTTAGCCATTGTCCCAAGCTTAGTAGCGTGCAGTATTGCACATTACTTTGTTCAACACAAGATATAAAATAGGAGCACACGTTTTGAGTAATTTCTATTCCGATTCGGCGGAATTCCGATTCCGATTTTGACAACTTTTTTGAGCAATTCCGATTCTGAAATCGAAAAAATGTCAATTTCGAAAGCTAATTGATATAGATCACCAACGGCTCTCGGTGGCGGCGTCTCGTTTTTTCTGACGACTCCACGGGATGTTCGCGCTGCTAACGAGTGTCTACCTGATGCACCGCGCTCGAATCGGTTTTGGCTATCGATCTACAAATGTAAATATCAGAAAGCACGATATGTGTGTGTGCTTCTTCTGAGTGTGGTACACTACACTGTTGCACACAAGATAGTTTATTTTGGGGTGCGGCACACCTTTTGCGAAAAACGCAGCGTTGGAAAAACAGGCAATGTTCATGTCGGGGGTGCGAAGCAACCCAGCAGCCAATGCAATGCATGCTGTGTCTCTGTCTCTGAGATTATCGTCGAGATTATTGCCTCTTGTTGATGGTTTTTGGGCTTGTGCAGCGGACGGATAGGGATGTGACTTGCCGGAGGGGTTTTCCTTTACCCCCGAAGCCCCCGAAAACCCCTGTCAAAATTTTTCAGCCGAGGCTGCAAAAACAACAATCAAATTATTGTTTTTATTGATTGTCAATTTTTTAGCGCACAAAAATGTTCAAAACGAGTAAATCGTAAACGAAAACGTCAGCCGTCTGTCTTTCTTATCGCCGACCTTGAATATGACTTCATAGTCGTTCTCATAGCCGAGTCCCTCAGCGACCGACTGTTCAGCGAAAAGCTCGTAGAGCGTCATCGCAAAGCTCCAGATGTCACACGAAAGAGCGTGCGTTATGCGCTTCCTGCCTCCTTTCGGATTGAAGAGATGGATAGCCGTGTAGCGGGGTGTGCCCATCGAGCTATGCGTGATTGCGTCGGCGCTTTCGTAGAGTCAGCGGCAGAAGTCAAAGGCGGCTAACTTGGCGCAAATCTTCTGCTCGGCGCGCTCGTCGTTGAAGAGCAGAACGTATTGCAAAGCGTGCCTTAACTAAGCTCTGTGGTTAGTTACGGGCAGCGGGCAGCGTTAATGATGCATCCGCTTCTTGGTTGTGGCGAAGACATAAAATGGTATTAGCGACGTTTGGGTAAAACACTCCTGTTGTAATCGGCGCGAAAGAATGCGCGTGAAAATGATACTCATGAGGCCCTATTTATGTACGCTTAAAGTCTAACATTCAAACAGTGCTAAAAGACTTTTTGTCAAATTTTTGTCTTTCTCTCACGCTGCTACAAAAGCGACCTAGCCTATGTTGTGGAGAAAAAAATTGCGCATCAAGCGGCATATTGTTCCACAACATTGTCACACTGAAGCGCCTGCTTACCTTTACTAAATATTTTGATTTTTCACCATGTTTCGACGACTTCTAGTGCTGTAGACCTTTTCAATTTTGCAGTAATATATACCGCACTTTGTAAAGGCAATTTTTTTCTTCATTTTTTTGATGTACAGGGCAACATGTGTGCTCAGCAAAGCGTAAGTTTACTCTTCCTAAATTTTTGAGATTTCAGACATTTGTTATATTTTAAAGTAAAGACTGAAAAGTGCATGTGGTTGAATACTTTTAGGCGGAGCTCCAGAGTCAAACACGCAATTTTTGACAATTTCACTGTGCCGTAAGGCTGAAATGATGCGCTAAAATGCCAATTTGAATCGTGGAAATCGATGAAAAATGAGAAAATTTTAGCCATGTCATAGCATTACCCATAAAAAATTTTGGACGTCCGTTTTGGCCCGATTCTCCTGTTCAGAAATGTCCACTTTTTTCGAACTTTGTCCTGAACTCCCCACTCTCCTCGGCTGGGACGTCTTTATGGAAGGCCCCGTACAGGGTACGAAAGCCTGCATATTCCTCTGCTAGCATGTCGCATGCGGCTACCATCTAATTACTAAGTTTGGGTACCCGATGAGACACGACTTTTCTAAAATAATGCGTCAACCCTGCGATCAAAAGACCCAACTCCAACCAGTGCCGTCAAGCAGAACGTAAACGGTAGCTGTCTGTCCGTATATCGCTTATTGCTTATAACAGCCTCATCATACTAGCGGAGACACCTTATCCGCGTGAACCACACGAAGCACAACAGTACGTTTGCATCCAGAACTTGTTCCGATCGCACTCGCCAGCACTTGCCCACCTAGGGCAGTACTGCGGGAGCTGATCGCTGCCGTTGCATTGCGGTGCGTTGACCGATGATCCTGACCCTGAATCTAAAATCATGCAATATGTTAGGATCCCGGGCAAAGCAAAGTTCAAAGCGAAAACATGCAAAATATCTGTGATACCTTATCGCGTATTTCATGAAATTTTTTATCGCTTTCTCCCTGCCCACCGATAGCCAGAAGACAAGCCCGGGAATCTCCACGTAAAACGCCGGCATAAGGTAGACCTTTTTTATGCCCAATTGTAAAGCATCATTCAGCTATCCACACCACCTTTTCAAATTAATTTTTTGTCCTCACAGTTTCAGCGTTCCCTAGTCCAAATGAAGTCGAACGCTTTTTGTGGAGGCTCCCTACAACGTGGTTGTTTCTCGCAACGATTTTAAAACTAACGTCGACACTGTGCATTCGAGTGTGGCACAAAATTTTTGAAATCTCTATTGTAGTGCTCGACAGTCGTATCGAAAAAACATCATATCTTTCTTTTTGAAAAATTTCAGATTTCTAAAACGTGCACGTTTCGAGAAAGCACTACCACTGGTATTGACGGGTAAGCTATCTTCAAAGGTCTGCGATGGGTAAAGAAAAGACAGTGCGCCAAGTTCGCTGCGGTCTCGGCTGCGCATCGTTTCGAGAAAACGACGACTACTACTATTGCCGTTTTGAGAACCTTTATTTTTGATTTTTTTTAACTTCGACATATCGATCTGAT
This sequence comes from Prismatolaimus dolichurus, assembly GCA_034691745.1. Taxonomy (NCBI): domain Eukaryota; kingdom Metazoa; phylum Nematoda; class Enoplea; order Triplonchida; family Prismatolaimidae; genus Prismatolaimus; species Prismatolaimus dolichurus. The sequence goes on along the minus strand of JAQGBB010002391.1, from coordinate 2,450 downwards.
TTAATGCGGATTCTCTCATATTGCTGAAAACGTTTTCAGGTAATGACAAGTTTCCGACTTTCTCCTTGAAATGGTCAGGTGGAAAAAGGTTCCCTAGACACACACAAGTTGCTGCTCAACTTACTGCCTCCGGAATAGCCGGATCGCGTCGACGAGGAGGACCCAGCCGTTGAAGTTGTTGTTGCTGACGACGTACTCGTCGTCGATGAGCCAGCTGACGTCGACGTGCTTGACGTCGACGTCGTCGTGCCGGCCGACGTGGTAGTCGCCGACGACGTCGTCGTGCCCGATGACGTAGTACCGCCAGTCGTCGTCGAAAGCTTATCACGACACGACTGTGGAACTACGTAGAAGTAGATTGCTCTGGGTCCAAAAACGGTTAAAAATTTTACAGTGCGATTGATGACGTACTCGGTTTGCAGCCGGTGCTTGCGTCGGCGACGGTTAACGCGCAGAATTGGTTTGCGCTGAGACTGCAAGGTGTTCCACATTCCTTCGGGTCGATCAGCAGGTAGTCGGTGACTTCGCCACCGCCTACACGTGAAGGAAAAGCATAAACATCTGATAACATAGGGAGACGTTAATGTCTTCAATAATTACACAAAAAATTAATTTGCTTTAATTTTAAAAATATACTAAAAATTAATTTAATTGTAAAATTTAATTTAAAGGTTTAAATTAAAAGCGCATAAATATAAAGCACTAAGTGCACAAAAACAAAAATTATTCTTAGTATTGTTGAGAGGTACGTTTAGTCTAATTTAATTCTTTTGCTAAAAATGAATGTTCTACGCATAAACTTTGGTTGACATTTCTGCCAAGGTACGACGTGGTTAGTTCACACAGCCTGATTGGAAGCAAATGAAAACCAACGGCACAAACATGAATTTTAAAATATCTTGTTAAACATGATTGAAATCAGCCACGCGATCGCAAAATTGTCTGCAAAGTTTTCGTAGTTCGTACGTGCTAATACATGTAACGAAAATTTTGAAGGGATCGTGCGTCGACAGAACGTTCTTCCCAAAATGGCGAAAGATCTGGAACGAAGTGAAAGGAAACCGAAATTACAAAGAATTTTCAGAAGTCTTGCGCAGCCGTCCTCTAAAATTTTCTCGATTCTCGAAAACGAATACATAAGAAAGGTCTCCTCTTGCTACAGTGAAGCTTTCAGGCACCGCTATGATAAAGCAGCGAAATATCTCAAACATACAGTTGGACCCCTGAATGATGTTCCACGCCGCCGACGCATCTTGACCACTAACGACGTTCAAGGAGCAAAGAAAAACAAGAAGAGCCTGAAGTATCGCCATTCTGTCTTCTCTCTTCGTACACCACGGTGGTTAATATCTCAATCGCAGCCTCGTGAGTGAGAGAATCGAATGTCTTCCGCCATGTGCGACGGTGGGCGACACGCCGAGCAGAGAGACGCACGCATTTTGACGCCAACGCCATTGTTCCGAAAACTTCCACTTTCTGACTGATTATCAAGCGGGCAGAACGCTGATTGTGCATCGACACTCGCCAAATGCGGATAATTGCGAAGGAGACATTTTTACGATGTGCTTCTGGGAGTTTCTCTCTTAAGACTGAAGGAAGTGCGGCGATAGGAGAAAATGAGAAGAAATAGACCGTGCACGGGAGAAAAGGTTTTCTCGAATTTTATACGTGAAGTTTTTCCAGTGTTTTTCTGCAACTGTTTTGAGGCGAGATATCATCTCATCAACTGTAAAACTTTTCTCGTCGACATCGACACGCGCGCGATGGTCTGTCTGCATTGCAGATTATGCTGTGACAGGTATATAAATTGTTCATGAAGGAGCAAAGAGAAAAAAATAAAATAAAGTTGTTTAACTTTTTGAATGGTTTTAAAATTTTCAATGTGATGACATGCTGTCTAGTGACCTAGGGCCACATGTGGTCGTTTGAGATCGCAATTTTCTCGCAACATGATGCTCGTTTTGGTATTTTTCCATGTTTACATATGACCAGTTTTGGAAATTCCTTCCCATCCAGGTCTGAGGTTCATACAAAACGAATTGCGAGCAAAATTTGTTCTTTCAGCGTACATCGCTGCCAGTAGTTTGCTTTAAATACGCCAAACACATTCATGTACTGCAGGAGACGGCATTAATTACAAATTAATCGTAGACACTAGAGAAGACGAAGCGATGCAGTTCAAGGCGCTGGCGACCAAAATATGAGCGAAGTCTAAATACATCATACTTTATATGCAAGCAATCGTATAGCGGTCTAGTTATATAATTTTGGGGTTAAAATAGCATTTACTAACGTTCGTTTGAGATTGACTTTTTCGCGAAGTCACGATCAGGGATTGGCAAAAACTGATCTCGGGATCCGGGATTGGTTTCTGAAAGCCGAAAATACACGTACCGACCGAGTCCGGCGGATCGGTCGGTGCGTGTATTTTGAGCGAAGTCTGCACGACT
>JAQGBB010002390.1:0-11017 GCA_034691745.1 Prismatolaimus dolichurus | reverse complement strand
TATTTCTGTATTCATAAATGGACATTCGTATAAGTGGACTATTTTTTCTGGACCCTTCGATGTCCATTTATTCGTACCCCACTGTATATCAAAACCCTAGGTTGGCGCTCCAGCAAATATGCGACGTAGCTAGGTTTTTGAACTTAATGTAGAGCAACATAGTAGCCATGCATAAAAATGCTTTTCAGCCAAAGCGAGGTAGATCAGGATTGGAAAAAACGTTTGCTACACACAATGTGACGTAAGAGATAAATAACGCTTTTTGCGCCACACATCGAAATCACGTTTGTTTTTTGCCAACTTTCCAATTTATAAATTTCCGCTTTCTCTAATTCTTGTGTCATATGTTACGTTTGAGAGGGCGAACCTTGTGATACCGTATTTTCCCCCTCTGCTCAGGAAAGCGTATTCGCAACCTACGCAAACAGTCAGCATAGCCGAGCTGGGTTTCAGATTCTTCGGGTTTTCTTAGAAAAAGACTCATGTAACTTCTGACTCAAAAACACATGTGAAAACACGGATAAAGATAAACATGTGGACTGATCGGAAAATAAAGATGTGCATATAAATAAGCATTTTCTTCGTCATTCGCAAATGATTCTACCACGTTATAAGTTTGCGATTATGCATCATTCTAAGCGCGTCATACTGTGGAGTCCACCGCGATGCGTCTCGACCGCGTTCGAGCGTGCCATTCGAGAGCTACCTGGCGGCAAGTTCATTCACGAGCCCTTCGTGAACGCGTACATGTACGGCGACGATCGTGCCAGCACGCGCTATGCGCGCGACGCGCCGGAGTCGATGAACGTCACGTTCGAGTCGACCTTCGGGATGCTGCTCGCCGATTATCCCGGGCACGACTTCGTTTTCGTCAAGGACATGACCTTCGCCGTTGGTCACATGATCGACGAGGTGCTCGATCGTCTTGCGTCCTTTCAGCACACGTTTCTCATTCGCCCACCAATGCTCTCCGTTCCGCATTTCTACGAGATATCGACCAAGCCGGAGCAGGTGGGACGCACCTATTTCAATCCGAACGAAGCGGGCTTTCGACAAGCTAACGACATCTATCGAGCGTTGGTGCGGCGTGGTGCACAGCCCGTCATCGTCGACGGGACTGATCTCGTTCTGGTATTTATTAATTTGTTAGCACAAGGTCTACTGTAGCTTTGTGTGCTGATATAGTCTTTTTCGTCCACAAGGCGTTTTGGTTTGAAAAGGGGTTCTAGAAATCAGGTCTGTTCTAATTGCTTAAGTCGATTTTTCCATAAAAAACTAATTTTGAATCACCGAGTGTTCTGGCTGAGCAACGCGTTCACAGTCGAAGGATGCTCCGAGTTTGCAAGTGTATTTGAATCTGCAGGATCCAGACTGTACACTGATGGCGTACTACAACGCAACAGGGCTTCTCTATCGCAAGGAGATGACAAGCGGCAGCCGACGCACTGTTACGGCTGGTGGCCGAAAGGCTTCTACACGAGCGTCGCAAGCAGCTCGGGCTTAAAAAAGATAAGTCCTGAACAACTCGCACAGAAGGAGCAGACCACGGCTGGCGCCGTCAAAAGCCTACCCATTGAGGTCAACGAGGCAATCGCAGTGGCGCAGCCGACCTACGACGAGATGCGCTGTCGACGACTACAGGTGGCATCAACAGTCGGTGCATAAAAAGAAAACTATCAATATGTATCAAAGAATTATCAGAAGTAGAGATTCATATAGATTACTCACAGCTTGTAGCCTAAAATTTACGAGTGCAAAACTATAGATGTACTAAAAGCCACATCAAAAATAATGAGGGGTTACCAGCTCTACGTAGATTGCATAGTTTCGCAAAATCTTTTAATTTGGTGGTGGTTGTGATGGTACTTCTAGATATAACTCTAGATTTTTTGAAATTATATCACTCTTGCGGTAAATTCTTTTTTGGTTACAAATAAGTGTTCGTTGTTCAACCACGTGGTGAAATTGTTCCGTATAACGTTCCGGAGTTCCGACTTTTGGGCCGGAGCGATGCGAACACGAATATTTACGCTTCGAGCTAATTGCAGTGACCGATTTATTTTGGAAATAATGGGAAGTACAAAGGATCAATTTGGCGTCTTTGTTTCACCAAATAGGGAAATAGGGGTCGTCCATTATTTACGTAAACGAAAAATTTGAATTTTTTGCCTCCCTTCCCCACGTAAACGCTCACCATGTTTCGCCGGACCCCTCGTTCCTGATGGGAAAATTTTACGTCAACATTTGCTCAACCTCCTTCCCCGATATGTAGCGGGAACCACATCTAAACACATAGTAACGCTACAGCTTGAAAAGGTTGTGCGTTGCTCACCATTTTACCCTATCATAAAAATTTATGAAAGAAATTGTGTTGGGTGTAAAATTTTTGAAATTTTTTGGACAAAATACAGAATTTTTCGAAAGCTTCCGGCACTTTTCCAGGAGAATTTTGTTTAGGTAAACAACCCTCCCCTCGTTTAAATGTTCGTCAATGCTCATAAGCGTTTGGCCGATCTCTCTCCCCCGTAGCCGTTCACGTAAATAATGGATGACCCACACCGCAGCGTATTTCGGGAACAAAATATTTTACAAACAGAAGCGGGTAGCTGTTTCAGAAGTTAGAAAACCAGATAGGCTGTCTGTAACCGGCTTCGAGTTTCAGCTGGGAAGCGCTATACGTATACAGTGTCGCTTTTAGCAAAGAGTAGAAAACCCTATCGTCAAATGTCCCCCTAAAACCGTGACGTCGCAAATGTATGGCCGCTTAGCAAACTCAAAACAAGGTCGCCTTTTCCTGGTGCAGCTATTGTTGTTCCAGTTATTGCCATGTCGCCACTGTCATGTTTCGTATAGAAGCGACCCTTTCGTCGACTTGCACTTGCTCACAATCAGCGCCCCCGTTTCGCTTCTTCTTTGCCCAGTCTGCTGGCACGCCACTTCCAAAGACAAGAAAAACCACGTTTCCCGTGAAAATTATAGCTGAAGCGATGTAAAATACGATTCGCCACTCTTCAAGCCTCCCTTTGACGATGATCGGCGCTGTCGCATAGGGAAGAATGAGCGCAACAACGATCGTCGTAAACTGAACCATTCACATCACGACGCTGCTATACGTCTGCGCAACAAGCGTCGTACTCTTGAAGAACGAGCCCACGTTGAAACCCAGTATGGAGACGGCCGCTGTCAGGAGCACCATTGCCACCGCCTTCTGATCGGGCGACGTAAGAAAGGTAAGCGAGAAGATGAAGGCGGCCATCCCGACGGGTGCAATCGAGTTATAGATCTTAACCTTTATCGTCTCTTCCCGTGAGCTCTTCGAGCACATGGGTAGCTTATCGGAACACCAGCCGGCAGCTATGCTGACGACGATCTTGCCAAAGTGAGGAATAATAGAGATAAAGCCGGCGCTCCGAAGGTCAAAGTCCATTACCTGTTTCATATACATCGGCATGTAGTAGACGATTAGCTGAATTCCCCACACATATTCCCGATGGTCGTGAGCACGATCGCTAGCACTGCCGTTGACGTGAAGATGCGTCGCCAGGGTACCGCGCGATTGTGTTCAACATCATGCTCCTTGACGAGTTTTCCGTCGGTGATGCGTGCGAGCTCCTCGGGCGAGACGAGCGAATGCTGGGAGGGGTGATTACGGTATACGTAAAGCCAGACGACGGCGAAAGAGCAGGTGAGCGACCCCAAACAATAGTAGGAACCTGGCCAGCTTATGAACGACGTGCAGAAGGCGCCTGCGACGGGCATCGCGATGACGGGCGAAAACTGGACGATGCACGTTCCGATGCTCATAAACATCGCGATCTCGTTCACCGAAGCCCAGTTGGTCGTCACAGCCGCGATCGCGGGAAACACTGCGGCGTACGACGTTCCTTGGGTGACGCGAAGCAGCACGAACGCGACGTAGTCGAGGTATGCGAAATAAGGAAGAAAATTGGTCGATATGCCATTGACAATGGTCGCGACGAAAAGCGTTATTCTAACGCCGTTGCGTTGCATCAGAATGCTGTAGGGAATGACGGTGACGATGGCCCCCAAGAGAAAGCCGAAAGTGCACTACTCTGCTCCATTGTTCCCCAATGAAGTATGTGCTGTCTTGTTAGATGAGAGTTTCCAGCAAGCTCGATGGGAAAATTTTTAGATTTTTTAGACTCGGCGATCGAAGAATTTTTCAGCGTCATGTCCGGTATGATACACATAATCGTGAAGTTGAGCAAAATGATGTTCGCAATGATAAAACTTCCGACTGCGGTCGCAAGTGCGAGCATTACGATACGTACAGGAAAGACCATATTGAATAAGAAATTGTTGGGCGCCGATGTCGGAAGATGGCATCAGAAGATGGCGCAGAAATACTCGACGAATTTTTTTAGTCTTCAACGACTTCTTGGAAGGTAGTTTTCTTTCTCAAGTTGTTTATATAAACAATGTTTTCGAGCGTAACATTAGACTTTTCGAAAACAAGTAGACGTTCAGAATGAGAATTGTATTTATGAAAAGGTGAGCATGATTACGTCACTTTCGTTTTACACTAACCACGGGCCCTATCAAAACACGAAAACTTCGAGCATGCAGTCCGAAACACTACTGACTTCTGGGACATACGATAAGTTAGATAAACTTGTTTTTTCAAATTTTTGACTCTGGTTTTCTTACGGATGGCATTTGGGGGGTGGGGCAAAAATTTTCCCCCTTCCCCAATCCCCATGGGGACCCCAATTTTGACCAAAATTTTTCCAGACCCGAAACCAAGTCAGCCAACATCACTAAAAGCGTAGCACTGCATGCTCTTTTGTACTTAAAACGGTTTCATCAAGTTTCGGCACAGAAATGGAAATTTTTTTGAAAAATTTTGGACTTTTTTAGAGAAATTTTGGGTCAAAATGGTGGAAATTTGCGAAAAATTTTCAGGAAAAATGCAAAAAACTCGAGAAAAAAAGTTGGGCAAAAAGTGTCGTTGGCCGTTGGGGGCATTTATAAAAATTTGCCCTATGGAGCAGGGCGCCTCAAATTGCCAACCCGAGTTTTCTTCGTATACCCTATTGTATTATCGACTATGTAAAACGCGACCCGCCCTTAGGCCCGGTAGCCTAGTTCATTGGTTCCCGTTGGCCATTATGCCTCGCCGCCTTCGTCGCCTTATATTCACTCGAAAGTCGAAAGAAACAGCCTTGTTTTCTGAAAACGTTTGACAAAAAGACCGCACTCGCTCTCAATTCCCGCGGAAAAAACTGATTATAACTGTTTGAAATTCACGAAACAGCTCACATTCTAAAGCTACCGCAAAGCGTAAGATGATTCAGCATTCAGCGTGTTTCTCAACTGCCGTGCTTTGACGAAACGACCTCTTTCAGGTCTTTCTTGTCCACGCGCCCATCAGCAATTTTCACCTTGTCTGTTTTCTTTGCCCACTCTGCTGGCTCGCCACTTCCGAATACAAGGAAAACGAGATTTCCCGCGAGCATGATAACGGAAGCGATGTAGAACACAACACGCCAGTCGTCGAAAGTCCCGTTCATGATTATCGGCGCTGTCGCGTAAGGCAGAACGATGGCCACAACAATGGTTGTGAACTGCACCATTCCCATCACGATGCTGCTATACGCTTGCGCGACAAGCGTCGTACTCTTGAAGAATGAGCCCACGTTGAAGCCCAGTATGGAGACGGCCGCTGTCAGGAGCACCATCGCCAGCACCTTCTGATCGGGCGACGTGAGAAAGGTAAGCGAGAAGATGAAGGCGGCCATCCCGACGAGTGCAATCGAGTTATAGACCTTGACCTTTACCGTCTCCTCCTGAGGGCTTTTCCAGCACAGTGGCACCCTATCGGAGCACAAGCCAGCAATCATGCTGACGACGATCTTGCCAAGATGAGGGATAACGGAGAAAAGTCCGGTGGTCTCAAGGTCAAAGTTCATAACTTGTTTCATGTACATTGGCATGTAGTAAACTACTAGCTGAATCCCCCACATGTTGCCGACGGTAGTGAACACGATCGCGAGCACGGCTCTCGACGTGAAGATGCCTCGCCAGGGTACCGCCCGGTTGTGCTCGATGTCGTTAGTTTTGACTAGTTTTCCGTCGGTGATACCTGCGAGCTCCTTCGGGGAGACAAGAGGGTGCTGCAGTGGGTGGTTGCGGTAGAGGAGAAGCCAGACGACGGCGAACAAGCACGTGAGCGTTCCGAGACAGTAGTAGGAACCGGGCCACCCCATAGACGACGAGCAAAAGGCGCCGGCAACAGGCATCGCGATGACGGGCGAAAACTGAACGATACACGTCCCGACGCTCATGAAAAACGCGATTTCGCGCATTTTCGCCCAGTTGGCTGTGACTGCAGCGATCGCCGGAAACACTGCGGCGTACGATGTTCCTTGGACGACGCGAAGAAGGACGAAAGCGACGTAGTCCAAGAACGCGGCGAACGGGAGAAAAACAGTCGATATGCCGTTGACAATGGTCGCGACGAAAAGCGTGATTCGAACGCCGTTGCGTTGCATCAGAATGCTGTAGGGAATGACGGCGACGATGGCGCCCCAGGAGAAAGCTGAAAGCGCGTTACTCTGTTCCATTGTCTCCCAGTGAAACTGTGCTGTACAATAATTGCTGTTAGGCTCCATGGAAAAGTTTAGTGACTGTTCTGATTCGGCCGCTGAGGAATTGCTCAGCGCAGTTTCTGGGACCATGCACATGATCGTGAAGTTCAGCAAAATGATGTTACCAATGATGAAACTTCCGATGGCGGTCGCAAGTCCCAGCATTACAAAACGCATTGGAAACATCATTTGGTAGGGTGGAGAAAAGTTTCAGAAAACGAATGCGAATGTCCTGAAAGAATTGTTGAGAAGGAACGTTTCGGTGCTTTGAGCGAAAATCGAACATAAATTCTTGTTGCAACAATGTGCAAAGTCAAGAAGGTCTTCAATTATTTTTCACAAAAGCGCGGAAAAACATGATTTGCGACAGCAGTGATACACGCAAATTGCAAATCGTGGCCTGCTTTGTCTTTCTTGCTTTAAACGCGTGTACGCTCGTGTTCTTTCTTGTCCAAAAGCAGGATGCACTTCGGTTTTGCCGGTCTACTTGTTGTAGTATTGATGGTTTATGCGCCACCGCCGCTTCGCGCATCGTCAACCACGTGAACAACAAAGTTGCAACAAAGAAGCTTTTAGCTCGGCTTACAGCTTGCTTGCTGCGTAAATAGGTGCGCAATGGTTTCGTGGAGGGTGCAGCGGGCGCTTCCATAGCACAAAGCAGCGCCTATGCGTAGTGAAATATGCTTGGACAGAGGAGATATACAAATTTTATGTGTGGAGGCATATACATTTTTTGGGACGCCAAAGTTAGTATAAACGCGATCACAAGCACTTCGCGCTTGCGTAATCACCCTAAAAACACGAATTCAGTTTGGGTTGCGAAAAAAAATTTTCGGCCAATAGTCAGCCGGTGGCAAAAAGTTCAGTCGGCTGGCCGGGATACGAGTCAAAAATAGGGTCTTTTAAAAATGTTCCTAAAATCGAGCAAAAAATTTGTCAAATGAATACTTGCCTTTTCGGGAAACTCTTCTCATTGGTCGTGTAGTGCTCTTGCGTGCGCAGCTTTCTGGGACGCTCACTTAAACAATCGACTTTTCCGCGAAAAAAATCGGCAGATTCTGCGATTTTTTCCCGCGACATGTTATTTTGCTATGTCAAACTCCAACTGAAAGTTATTGAAACCGCTAACATCACAACATGTAGACTTCATTAAAATTTGTTTTCGAGTGTATGACTTGCGATAAATGGGCAAGCTTGCCGCTTTTGCGTCACAAAAATGTTTGGAAAAGTGCTAAGTTCTGCGACTTATTATTAAAAAATGCCAAAATTCCGCGATTTCATGTTAAAAAGCATAAATTCCCGATTTTGCACAAATGTCAGATTCCTCCACTGTCCGCGATTTTTTCCGCCATCGCTGAATTGCGGTAGTCGATTCCCTGCGCCCACTAGCCGTCAACGTGCACATGACTTTTCCCGAGAAATACACAGCAAAGTGAAGCAGTCGCGATTCAAAAAAGTAACAGTTATAATAGCTTTTCGCTTTTGTGTAGCAAAGAAGTTTCTGAATAGCACAGCTTGACTGTTGTCGATTTTAGTCGTATTTGACTGCAATTTTTTTAAATTTTATCCGAGATTTTATGAAAACATTGAAAAGTACTTGTTTGGTGTTACCCAAGGCGGAGGAACTGGCGTGTCCCCACGTACGGCGTAGCTATGCACGCCTCTGCGCTAGAGTGGTAAGGAGTCCAAGAATGTTCAAATTCGCTCAGATTATTCCTTCGTTGCTGCTTGCTGCGCTCCCTTAGCGCTCGCTTCGAAGATAAAAAGTATGATTTTGTATCAATATAACGACTAGATACCGTCGACAACATCGGGCAGCAAAATAAATGTTTTAATGTGCTACAGGGTTTTCTAGACTGTTCCAAGCGTTTCAGAGCACTTGTAGTTTTGTTCTGGAACGCACGTAAGTTCCAGCGTTTTCTTTTTTCTGTAGTGAGGCAGGATGTCTTAGATTTACTTGCTTATATTATTTGCTATTCGCTAAGATTTTTCTATGGAGAGCTAGAAAGCCGTGAGCCAAGAAACGTCGACGTTCTCCAGCTCTGTACACACGCCGTCATCCTTTCATTAGCTGATTGTTTTCTGCCAACGCACAAACGCTCACGCGCTGCGGCGAATTCTTCGTATGAGGTGCATCTCGAGCTTACGGTGGGGTTACATCTCGAGCTTACGGTTATGAACTCGTGAGAGGTGGGCATAGCTCAAACTTTCTATTTTTTCCGTTTTCTTAGAAGGACACACGCGTCTTTGTGACTTAAAGTAAGCACAAAATAGTCGTAAACACGGCATAATCGGCAAAGAAGCAATTTTTTTCGTTCCTCAAACATCGTACTGCGTCATAAGTTTGCGATCATGCATCCCTCAAAGCGCGTGATCCTGTGGAGTCCACCGCGATGCGTTTCGACAGCGATGGAGCGCGCAATTCGTGAGCTGTCCGGTGGCACGTTCATTCACGAGCCCTTTGTGAACGCGTACATGTACGGCAACGATCGTGTCAGCAGTCGGTATGCGCGCGATGCTCCCGAGTCGATGAACGTCACCTTCGAGTCGACCACGCAGATGCTGCTCGCCGACTATCCTGGACATGACTTCGTCTTCGTCAAGGACATGACCTTCGCCGTCGGTCACATGGTCGACGAGGTGCTCAATCGTCTTGCGTCCTTCCAGCACACGTTTCTCGTCCGTCCACCGCTGCTCTCGATTCCGCATTTCTACGAGATATCGACCAAGCCAGAGCTTGTGGGACGCACGTACTTCAATTGCAACGAATCTGGCTTCCGACAAGCTTACGATCACTATCGATCGCTCGTTCAGCGTGGCGTGCAACCAGTCATCGTCGACGGAAACGATCTTCTTCTGGTATTTATTAATTTGTTAGCACAAGGTCTACTGTAGCTTTGTGTGCTGATATAGTCTTTTTCGTCCACAAGGCGTTTTGGTTTGAAAAGGGTTTTTTTTTCTACCAGAACTTCTGTGTGTACTCGTATGACGTCTCTGGCAGTTTGTTGGGAGATGTGTTTGGCTGAAAGTGACGATAAGAGAAAAAAAAAGACGGTCGCGGGTCACGTCTTTGCGGTTGATGCAAAGTTGAAGGATATCTACTGATCAGACTGAAAAACTGAAATTATCCCTATCCTCGTTATTTCCCTTATTATTCCCTATCCCCGCGAACAAAAGTTATGCCGTGTGAACAATGCATATAGCGTAGACTGTCCTAACTTTTAACTTGTCCTAACTTTCGACTCCATACGATAACAGTCATATACAGGTCTAGTCATATATTTCCACGGTCGACGCCAATTTGAAATTAGCTCTCTTTTTAAAAGGTTTCTTATCACTATTTTAACCACGCTCGACTCGCGTTGCAAAACTGCATCTACTTAACAGCTTTCATAATTTTTGACACGTTTTTTCAAAAGACAAAAGATGCGGTTATCTGTCGAATCCGCCGTGAAAATTTTTTTTCGTGAAAGCTTTCCGTCAAGCACGACTCAAGCAATAAAATGCCACTTTAGCGAAGCGTCGATACCTACGATGCGAGCTTCAAGCCTGTGACGGCTACATCGAAATCAGCTGTTCGCGTATTTGCCGCGATAAATCTTTCAATGCCGAAGCAAACGCGGCCCGTATGCATCGAATTTTCAGTTGTTCGGCTCACCTGCTTGCTGTGCACGGCACGAACGTAGAAAGCGAATGCGCGCAGCTATGTGTCCCCGAGACGTGACCAGCACGCCTACCATATGGCCGTGGGAAGTCACCCAGATCACTCACAAAAGTTCGTAATGTTTATGCTTTCAGAATTAGCGCAAAACCATGTTTTCTGAATACGAACCATTGTGGAAAAATGAACTCATGTGGAGAAAGTTTCTCAGGAAAAATCTGCATTCAGGATCCCGACGGCACGTTGATGGCATACTGCAACGCAACAGGGCTTCCCTATCGTAAGGAAATGACAAGTTGGAAGCCAACCCACTGCTACGGCTGGTGGCCAGAAGGCTTCTACACGAGCATCGCAAGCAGCTCGGACTTAAAAAAGATAAGTCCTGAACAACTCGCACAGAAGGCGAAGACGGCGACTGACACGGTCAAAGGTTTGCCCGCTGAGGTTGCTAGGGCAATCGCGGAGGCGCAGCCCATCTACGACGAGATGCACGCTCAACGACTGCGGCTTGGACTGGTCGGCGCATAAACTCGGGAAGAGTCAGACAATTTGGGTCACGAAATTATAGGCCCAAATTATGACAAAGAGTGCTGATCACATTTGCACTTTAGCTGCAGAACAGTCTTCATTCGAACTGGATGCTGAACGAGCGGGAGCGCAAAGACAGGAAGGAAAGTTTAGTGTTTGCGTAATCGCACGAGTTATGCAGTGCAGTGTGTGTGTGTGTGTGTGTGTGTGGGTGTGTGTG
>JAQGBB010002389.1:0-11023 GCA_034691745.1 Prismatolaimus dolichurus | reverse complement strand
AAATATGAACGACCTCATCACGATACACCACGAAATGGGACACGTGGAGTACTTCATGGCCTACTCGGAGCAACCAATCAAATTTCGTGACGGCGCTAACCCTGGCTTCCACGAGGCGATTGGCGATACGATCGCCCTTTCGGTCACAACGCCGGGCCATCTGAAGAAGATCGGCTTCTTGCAGAACTACACGGAAAGCGAGGAGCAAGACTTGAACTTCCTCTACAAAACGGCTCTCAGCAAAATCGCATTCCTCCCGTTCGGCTACATGATCGATAAGTACCGTTGGTCGGTCTTCGATGGAACGACGCCGATCGATCACCTCAACGCGGGTTGGTGGGACAATCGATTCACCTATCAGGGTCTCACGCCACCGGTGCCGCGCAAGGATAACTTCGATTTTGACGCCGGTGCTAAACTCCACGTCGTCGCTGACGTTCCTTATATTCGGTAAAGGCAAATTCTAAATATTAGGAAATCATTACATCGATAAATTAGTCCACAAATCAACAAACCTAAAGAAAAATTATAAATAAAAAGTCCACAGATCAGCAAGTCGATTAATCGGCAATCAATGAATCGAAAATCAATAAATTGACGAATTAAAAAATCCACATATAAAAAAATCGAGAAATCGAAAGTCAATAGATTAGTGAATTAAGGAGTCAAGTAGGTAATTCGCAGTAATTCTAAGAGCCCGTTTGTGAGAGCGATTTTTGGTCTGCAAAGCTGCGAAATAGCTCGTTTTGAGCGTTTTGGCACGCAGATTGCACTGTGATATGTTTCAAGACTTAAAACAGGCGACAGCTTTGACGCAAAACCCTAAAAATTCGGCAAAATTTCTGCTGCAATAAAATACTTTGTGGGGCGCAGAATTGTTATCCCGTGGAGTCCTTGGGTTTGTCTGCAAACGCATACCATGCCGGTTGCACTGTGATGGTTCGCATCGCAGTTTTGACGACACCGTAGGCATGCTTGCTGATTTTCCAAAATCTTTCACATGGAACCATGGTCAGGGTCATATGGCGCTACTGAGACCGGGTTGCTCCAAAAACGTGGGTTTGTCCAGGACTACTTAAGGACCCCAAATGCTCTCTATGCAAAGTTTCAGAGCGATTGTCCATCCAACTTTTGCTGCTTCAACAAAGTTGATTCCCTACTTGACTCTAACAAATCGATAAATAAAAAGTAAATAAATCAAAATATCGATCGCACTCTCTTTAGATATTTTGTGAGCTTCATCGTACAGTTCCAGTTTCATCAGGCGCTCTGCGACGCCGCGGGTCACAAGGGCCCGCTGCATCGCTGCGACATCTACGACTCGAAGGAGGCTGGCAAGCTTCTTTCCGAAATGCTTAAGATGGGCTCGAGCGAGCCGTGGCCAAACGCGATGATGAAGTTGACGAAGACGACGACGATGTCGGCGGCGCCGATCACGAACTACTTCAAGGTGCTCATCGACTGGCTCAAGGAGCAGAACCGGGGCGAATGCTACGGGTGGGGTCGCGAGTGGCCAAGCTACTATAATCTGTCGACGCCGCGTTGCAAGGCCGAAGAGGACGTCTGCAAAAGTGAGGATAATATGTACGTCCAACGGGATGCGGTACAAAATGAAATTGTATTTTCTAGATGTGTCACCGACGCCGAGAACCTCGGTTATGACCACAAGAACCGGTATAAGTTGCGGAGTCTGCACAACTGATCTCCCTGCTCGACCGCTTCTTAGCTAGAAATAAACCGGGTGTAGTTACCTTTATAGTGTTGGATTCGGGGTTTCTCTCTCTTGCTGTGAAATTTAGGTCACGTAGCTTTTTATGTGTTAATTTTTGATTAAAAAAGTTTTAGTCCAGATTTGAAGAGAAGCTCACTTGAATCCAATGCAACGTAGTCGGCACCTGCTGCAGCTATGATTTCGAATTCTGGCTTCTCCCTGCTTTCTGGCTTCCGTAGTGGTTCGCATGTTGGCTGAAACTCTTCGTTGTATTCGGCAAGATGTGAATGCTTGCTTGTAAAGCTGCACGTTGTAAATGCTTTTGTGACGATGTTGACTGCATACCTTGCTTGCCGTAGATTAGCCGTGAGGAGTTTCCGAAGAGCGCACTTAGAAAGATTATTAGTAAATACGCATGAAAAGCACATTCCAAACATGCCTAGCATTTTTGTATCGTCTTGAACGGAGCAGGCCATTTCGCAATGAAACTGACACCCGCTTCTAGGAACCAACAATAATAGTAATAACATTCTGTGTTTGAAACAGATGTCTCAGACACTACCACTCCAATGCCGACCACGCCTGTGGTGACAGTTGCAACGACGCCTGTCGTGACAGCTGCAACGACGCCTGTAGTGACAGTTGCAACGACGCCTTCTCCGACAGTCGAAACATCGTCTTCGCCAACAATCACAGCAGGTAGATGTCACAGCAATAGACCGCGACTCTTGAAGTGGTTGGGCCTTTTCGGAGCTGAGATCATCAGATGATTATGCCTGGAGCGTATTTTCCCCGAAACCGCTATATATCTGGTCGGCTTCTGCGGTTCGTTGGGTTGAAAACCGGTTAAAACGAGCCCAAAACCAGCTTTCCGCGTTAGTGGGCCTCGAGAATAAACTGTTCGACTTGTTCCATTCTGGAGTCAAAGGATATTTTCTTCGTTTGTCTAGAAAGCACAAGTGCCGCTAGCACAGTCGAGTCTACGACAACGACAACGCAGACAAGTCAGCTGTTGTGAAACTACCCAAATGCGATAGAGCTAAAAGTTTCGTTCGTTCTAGGTCCAGCGGCAACGACAAAGGGTGCAGTCACGATTTCACTTCCGGCCCTGCAAGCATTTGGCGCCACGTTGATGATCTATCTTGCTGCAAGGCTATTAATCGCGTAGTAGAGGGATTTCTAACAAATTAATTAACTTTGTGTACGCTTGCAACGCATGTCTGAGAATCGATAAAACAGTAATTCATTGTTCGTGTGCAAATAAACGTGTTGAAATATCATTTTGAAATGCTAAAAAATACACGCTTTAGCAGGGTTGTGAACTAGGGGTCTCGGCGGTTTGAAAATGTTTCAGTTGAACCCCCAAACTGTTGTTAGTAACTTCTGACGACGACGGGACAAAGCCCACAGAAAAGAGAGGACATCTGACAAGCGTATGGCGATCATCGCGTGAAGCAACCGAAAATATGACGTTTCCATGGCAGTATGACGATGTTAGCTGTCAATCAAAATACATAGCATTTGAGGCCATCGTTGTTTTCGATCGAAAGTCGCGCATGTTTTCGTAATCGTTAAAATGGGATTGCTTTTTGTCTTTTCACTGTTCGCCTCAAGCGTCATACTCTGTTCGAGTATAGCGCCATCGCCGAGTTTTGACGACTACGTAAAAACCTACAGTAAGCTTAACAAACTTCTGGCGATGCGTTAGTTTGAAGTCAAACGTTGACGACATAGGAAAAGTCTACTCAACCCCCGACGAGCTCGAGAAACATCGAGCAGCGTATGCGCAAAATGCGGCGAAAATCGACGAGCACAATAAAAAGTTCGAGAACGGGAAAGCTACTTTCACGATGGCCGTCAACAAGTTTGCCGACTGGGTAATTTTGGCGATGCTCCTAAAGCATCGAGCTGCTAAAAATGATAATTGCGTTTCTATCAGACGGACGAAGAGAAGGCCAAGTATAATCGCGCCAGATCAAAGCACGTGAATGTGACGACGGCAACGACGACGTTCAAGACCGCCATGGGCGGCTGCTGGCCGTCGAGCAGCGGCGGCAGCGGGAACGCGCCCACCGTCGCCGCGGCGCAGACGACAGCAAATTCGATGCCAGCTTCTTCGACTGCCACTACGACCGTTGTCGGGGCCAAGACCACGGCAAATACTGGAATGCCATCAACGACATCAACTTCAACAACATCGACAGAAAAGCCAACCACGTCTACACATAAGCCAACCACAACGCCAACAAAGACTTCAACGACGTCGATGCACACGAAAGCGGCAACACACACGCCGAAGCCTACGACGACAACAAGCTGTACGCTCAGCGGAGGTTATCCGTGCTCGGTCGACTGGCGAGAGAGCGGGATCATCAACGACGTTCGAGACCAAGTGGGCGAAGTTTTGTGAAATTTGCAGTTATTCTTCATTCCTGATCTGTTGTAGGGAAACTGTGGAAGCTGTTGGGCCTTTGCATCGGCAAGTCAACTACGGCTGTCTAAAGCTTTTAGGTTTGACGATCTTCTGATTTTTCTCTAAAGGCCGACTGTCTCGCCGCTTTTCTGAAGATGAAGAAGAGAGGCTCGGTTCTGACTCTCTCGACACAGAACCTAGTCGACTGCGCGAACGGTGTTCAAAATCCCTACGCATCAATGCCCAGCGCGGACGGATGCAACGGTGGCTTGCAGATTGTCGCAATGTATTACGCGATGGCCTATGGAATTGAACAAGAGCAGAACTATCCATACACTGGTCAGGTGTGTTTTTTGATCCTCTTTTGTGGACGTGTCGAAAACTAAGCTTTTGTTCAACAAGTGGAATCGGCAAAGCCGAAAGGCGCATCTTGTCTAGGACAAAAAAACGGAAAACGGTGTTAGGAACACCTTGGAACACGCTGGATTATTCTGGAACACCATGGAACACCTTGTGTAACATACTGTGCTGTACACCTCAGGTCATTAGCAAACTTTTGTCGGCTCGGGAGGATAGGGGGATACGGGGGATAGGAAGGGGATATCCTAACAGTAGGCTATTCTTTTCTCACGCGCTCCAGGCAGGATGCAAAAATGCAAACTGTTCCAAGTTTTTCACAAAATGCAAAATTTTAGCTTCTTCAATATTTGAAAAAACGTTTTGAACGGCACATCTACGTGCTATACGGTCCATTTTTATGTATTTCCAAGTAGTACAGCGGTTATTGCGGCTACAACTCGAAGTACAATGTTGCGCCGTATACGCAAGACAATAATGCGTTTAACTACATCGATGCTTCGCAGTCGGAGAGTTTGATCGTCGCGGGTTTGGCCACAGTCGGTCCTCTCACCTTTACGCTCTACGCGGCATGCAACTCGTTTATGTACTACTCTGGAGGTATCGCACATCACCTAAAAAGTTGTCTGTCACGTGAAGTATTGAAACTTTATTTTGTAGGAGTTTTCCAGGACCCTTCATGCGACCAAGAAACTGATCACGTGATGCTCTTCGTTGGTTACGGTACAGACAAGCAGACTGGACTCGACTATTACATCGCTAAGAATAGGTTTGAACTAAGATAAGCCTGACTGCTTCAAGTCGGCATAGAAAAGAATGTGTCCTTTTATATTGTCTTGTAGCTGGTCAACAGATTGGGGAGAAAATGTAAGTTTGCATTGCGTAGTCGCGCTGCTTAGATTGCTGCGCACTAGCAAATTTTGAATCACATGATTATCTTTTTCTTTAGGGCTACGTCCGTATGATTCGAAACGTCGGCCAGTCGAACATCGACGAGTATCCGCTTATCTATCCAACGTTATAGGAAACTGGCGATATGTGATGAGAAACTGTGTTCCTCTTTTTTTGCAGGCGCGTAGCTAAGCCGAGATCGTGGGGATCCAAGTGTAGAAGATTTTTTTCCGACTTTTCCGGTTCATTGCTTTTATTTTGGAGTCTTGGACCATAGTCCCATCTGCGCCCTTAGCTAAGCGTCTGCACCGTACCTTGATTATGCCGTAGTATGTTTGCTGCGGCTAAAGTTGTTGAGTTCTCGAAATTCAAGTGTTGTCTCTTCTAAAGTTCTAACAAGTAGGTGTAGGCTCACGATAACTAAACGCTTTTACAAATTTAACGGAACCCAAATCAGTGATTCTTCAAAAGCTCAAAATCATATGTTTTGTTCCTGTAATGTTGCCTTTAGATCTGTTTCGAAAATAAACTTTTAGTCAGAAGACTAACTTGCTCGATATGTTTTTCTAGGATAGCGGCTGCGCTCACACATTAGATGTCGCGCAGAAATTGATTTTTGACTCATTGCTGCCGCATTTCACAAAGACATACTATAATTTGTAACATGTAACTTCACGAGAAGACGAAAAGTAACGAGATATACATTTATGGCGTAGCTTCTCGGATCACCGCCCCGACACCACTAGTTAAAAGCACAAAAAATGTGGCATCTTTTCACATAACGGCACTTTCGGCTTGTCTCTTCCTCAAACGTCTGACGTTGCAAATCGATGCCCCCCAAGCGACCTCACTTCTGCAAGCTTTTGGAGCCAAGCTTGATGTCATAGTAAAGTTTTCCTTGGGTAAGGTCATCAGCAGGCCTGCCAAAGCAGCGCCAGTGCATTTGGCCCAGGAGACTTGGGCATAATGAATCGATGGAGCTTGTTCAACATCGGTTATAAATAGAATAGTTATCCGTGTTTGTTTTTCGGAAACACCAAATACTTATTTCACTGTGTACGCATTCCACACCAATTGCCGTACGCCACTGGACTAATCCGAAAAGCGCCGTAGTTAAAGACCTTCAACGCTTGCAGAGTGCACGAGACTAGTTAGCTGACGTGTCGTAGAGTTCATTTTCTTCACATGTTAAACGGCGACGTTGCATTCGCTGTCACGAAGATCATCTGCAAGGGCGTTGACGTGCATTCACGTCGCCCATTGACCCTTCGTCGAAGCTTCGAGACAAGCAGCGACGAGGCGGCTGACGAATTGCTGCTTTGGTAGCGGTCGACCCAACAAACTCGCTCACGCTATGTCGTTTAGCGACAGTAAAACGTTTTCGCTTGTTGCGGCCGATAAGTTCTTCAGAGTTTTCGCGATGTGCGCGGAAGCGAAACGGCTACTTTTGCTCTCCGTCGTCTTCAGCCTCTTCCGGTGCTCATTCGCAGAGCAGATGAGCTTCGAGCAATTCGAGAAAACATTCAGTAAGGCTTAATGGTTCAAAAATGGTACCACAACGAGTCGAACAGAAAAAAAATGAAAAAATGAAAATTTTTGCAGATAAAAAGTATGCTTCGGAAGCAGAACGAGTCGAACGCCGTCAAACTTACGCCGACCGTTGCGCAATGATCGACGCGCACAACGAGAAGTACGCGAACGGCGAGTTCACCTACAAGATGGGCGTTAATCAGTTTGCCGACATGGTGAGATGCTTGCTTCCTTAGCCAATGGTAAAAAATGTGTGTCACGTGACTAAGCTAAACAATTCCAGACCGATGAGCAGCTGGAGAAGCGCAACAACGGGTACAAGCCAATGCCAAATGGTAGCCCCGCAGGACAGTTCTCACCGAGCGCAAAAACGGCAAAAAGGCAAACAACGACAACGACGTCGAAAATCCGAACGGGCGTTGCCGGTTGCGCACCCAGCGGCTTTAAGATACGAATCTTCGAAAAGAAGATCGCTCAAACAACGACACCTCTACCGGCGCCCACGACCACGCCGGCACCTGCGCCACCGACGACGACTCAAGGAGGCGGAGCCGCAACAACGACCCAGGGAGGCGGCGTGGGAACGACGACAACTGCAGGTGTGCCAGCAACCACCACCACTCAACAGGGCGCAGTGACGACATCGACGGCGGCCGCTGCAGTGACGACTACGACAACAAAACCGACAACGACGCGAACGACAACACCGACCACGACTTCAACTACGACAACACCGATCGCGACTTCAACTACTACAACATCAACGCCAACGACCTCTTCAAGTACTTCAACAGCCTCTTCGTCAACCGAAGCTTCTACAGTGATGGCTTCAGACTCATCGTCGATCAGTACATCAACGACACAAACATCGACAATGATATCAACAACCGTACCTGCCACATCCACTTCAACCGCAGACTCTTCTTCAACGGGAACAACCAGCACCAGCACAGGAACGACAACAACGTGGGCCTCGACCACAACGACCCCCGTCGCTGTTGTGACGTCGACGACAAGCATGGCTACTTCAACGATAGCGTCATCGTCGACAACAACTGCACCATCTACAACAACATCCACTTCTACGTCGACGACACCTACTTCAACAACAACGCCGACGATGACATCGACTTCATCGACGACGCCCACACCAACGACAACATCAACTTCAACAACGACGTCTACACCAACGACAACATCGACTTCAACGACAACGTCCACACCAACGACAACATCGACTTCAACGACGACGTCCACACCAACGACAACATCAACATCGACTTCAACGACGACGTCCACACCAACGACAACATCAACTTCAACGACGACGTCCACACCAACGACAACATCGACTTCAACGACGACGTCCACACCAATGACAACATCGACTTCAACGACAACGCCCACCTCAACAACAACGTCGACGACAACCCCAACGACGACATCGACTTCAACTAAAACCTCAACGTCAACGACAACTTCCACCTCGACGACAACGTCAACAACCACTGCAGGCTGCACGCTCCCAAACGCCACGTTCTACAACGGGAGTGTTCCGTGCAGTGTTGACTGGCGTCAGAACGGTAGCATCGTTCCTGTCAGGAATCAGGCGAGTTTATCCACATTTTCCTCACGTTCTTCTCAGGTAAAAAGCGAGTCTGCACTTTAGGAGGATTGTGGTTCCTGTTGGGCGTTCGCAAGCGTAAGTCGTTCAGTTGTGGGAGCTAGTCTAAACGTCTTTCCCGGTCTTCACATTGTTCTTTTTCAAGGCCGACTGTCTCTCCGCCTACGTGTACATGTATCGGGGCCCGCCGCTGCAGGTCCTCTCGGTCCAGAATCTTGTCGACTGCGCCGATCAGATTGGGCTGAATCCCTGGATGAATAACTCCGACCCAAATGGATGCGACGGAAGCAACGCCATCATCGCCTTTTACTACATCGAGTGGTGGGCCGGCATCGAGCTCGAGTCCAACTACCCGTATATTGACAACGTAAAGCTCATCGATGGGGCGGCGTAGTATATTCTCATCAAAAAGTCGACTTTTAGTACTCTGGCACATGCTCGTACAACCCAAGCTTGAAAGTGCCGACATACTTCTGGCATGACTACGACTGGACGGGGAACACCTATCTTCCGTTTGGCATGATGAACTATGAAGGCAAATTTACGAAGCTGCAAGAGGAGAGCATACTCGTGCCCTTCATCGCGAACACGGGACCGCTCGTCATTACGATTTCCGCTTCGTGCACCAGCTTCAACTACTATGCTGGAGGTAAGTACTGTAAATCGCAAAGCCGAAAGCGTCGTGTCCAATTAATAACACCAAGTCGTTACAACGAAAATTTGAGTAAAATCCGCATCAGCAGTCACGGCGCTATGCGCAGAACAAGAAGCTAAATTTTGTGCCCGTGGACCTGAAACCACTTATGACAAAACCGTCATTCTGCACGACAGGAGAGAGCACACAAAATTTTGGCCAAAGGTAAGAACACTCATGAAGGCATTCTGTAGTTGTTGGCAAAACACATATTGTTTTTATTACGTGGAAGTTCGCCTATTGGATCGCGCTATTCTGTGGACTTGACCTATGTTGGCCTAAGGTTGCTCCAGGAAAAATTTCAGCCAGCTAGCTTGCTAATTTATTATACACGCAGACGGACAGACAATGCCGTTCATCGCATAACGTGTGCGCTAGCGGGCTTAGAAAACGTAGCAGCTTCGTTTTTACAGGAATCTTCAATGATCCAAAGTGCGCAAAAGCCTTGGATCACAACATCGTGATGATTGGTTACGGCACCGATCCGACGACAGGGCTGCCCTACTGGCTCTGCCAGAATAGGTAGTACTCGGGTGACGTATTTTCTCTCACTGGGTCTAGCCCACAAAGGTTTCGTTCTCCTTTTTCAGCTGGGGAACATCATGGGGTGAGAATGTAAGTCGTGAAGTTCAAAGCATTTTTTGCTTCTACCTATGTCAGAAACCTTGCCGATTTCAGGGCTACGTTCAGTTTCAACGCGGCATTAACCAGAACAACATGGACACTGGGCAGTTCTTTTGGCCGATTCTGTAAGCCCGCAACATTATCGAAGAATAGCATAAGTTTTAGTATCCTCGATGGGCGCCCAAATGAAAGCTATGTTTATTCTAGGAACGGCGTTGGCGGTACCTTTAATTCAAAGTTGCCTGGCGGCGGTGGCGTGAATCCTTAAGCCCGAACATTTGAGCTCACTGAAGGAAGACGGCGTACATATATCT
The DNA here is from genome assembly GCA_034691745.1 of Prismatolaimus dolichurus. NCBI lineage: Eukaryota > Metazoa > Nematoda > Enoplea > Triplonchida > Prismatolaimidae > Prismatolaimus > Prismatolaimus dolichurus. The sequence continues at coordinate 865 of JAQGBB010002389.1, read as the reverse complement.
ATTTACACTTCGAGTCCGCATCGCAAAAGCTGAGTGCACGTCGGAGTGAGAAAACTGTTCTGAGGACAGACTGCCGCCATGATCTGATTAGACAAGCGTGTGCGCTGCTTTCGGACTTGTGAACCGTCAGATATTTTTGCGTACTGACGTTATTTGTAAAGTTTTGCCCGTTTTTCGCCTTGTGTGCACCGGTCCAACACCCATAAAATTCGGACAAAATAGCTACTTTGGATTTTTCGACTCTAGAACTCAAAGTGAACCCTTGGTATTATGGACCAAAATCATTCGAGAGGGTAGCGGCTGCCTTTTCTCCTTTAGGGCACTCTTCTCAAAGTTGACGTCATGTACCATAAACACGTTTAGTAAAGTGACATTATCTGCAAAAAATAGCTTTATGTTTTACGGTTCTGGCAAGTGACGCTTTAGAGGGTCTGAAAAGCGACGTCATAAATGTACAAGTTGGCTTCTCGGTGTATCAACGCAAGACTAACACGCTCACTCGCTGAGACGTCACGACCTGGTGTAAGCCGCATGAGCCACTGAGAGTTCCAACAAAAAGAAATGGTGTAGCCAAGAAATGTCCATTCTAGCAAAAAATGTACAAAATAGGGCTAATTTGAGAGCCATTGCCTAGTGTACGCTTTAGAAACGTTTACGAGAGTCAAAGTGTGCCGCTACTTTTCTCTCCAATCGGAATCCACGATCTGAGCAGGTCAAACAATACTCAATCACGACGACTTCGTGAGCAACTCTGATGCTCTTGCTAATAGCGCAAGTAAAATTCACGTGCACATCACATTCGGCTACCGTGTTTTCTCGCATTTAAGCCAGTCGGTGTAGGTGGCGCTTTGACGCTGTGTTTAAT
>JAQGBB010002388.1:0-11023 GCA_034691745.1 Prismatolaimus dolichurus | reverse complement strand
AGTTTCACGCGACAACGTTTGTTGTAGAGTGGTGGAATACCACCCCAAAGATTTCCAAAAGTCTTCGTAGTCATAGGCAAAGATAAATGGACAATGTCTTCGTAGCCACCGAAGAACAAAACGACAAGCAATAAAAGCTATGCCCGTCGTCATCCAGTCATTTAAAACAAGTCGGATGTACCGATCCTCGAGGGCCACTGACGCAGTGTCCAAGTGAGCCTGAAATCACTTATGCCAAAAACCATCTGTCGCAAGAAAATTTTAAAGAACATTATATTGGGAATGTGTTCACTAAATTTCAGCCAAATCCGTAAACGCATTAAGAAGTTATGCTCCAAAAACACTTTAAAACGTTTGTCATCGTTAGTTCTGTCATAAGTGGATTCTACCGTTCTTGCATGCGCTATGTACACAGTATTGTGACCGAATGGCACTCATAAAATTTCAGCCTAATTCGTTAATGCACTCGAAAGTTATGCCAAAAATAATTTTTAAATATTTTGTCATTGATAGTTCTGTCATAGGTGGTTTCTAAGGGTTCTTCCACGAGCCTGTGTACAGCACCGCAACCTGATTGCACACACACAAAATTTCTGCCAAATTTGTTCACGCGTTCAAAAGTTATGTCCAAAACAATTTTTTAAACATTTTATCATCGATGGTGCTGTCATAAGTGGTTTCCAAACCCCATATAAGAACTTAAATCTAGTTTTCCCCAAGGTAACCGCATACAAAGTTTCAGTTCGCTAGCCCTTTTATTTCGAAAGTTATAGTGTTGACACACACACACACACACACACACACACACACACACACACACACACACACACACACACACACACAGACGCGAGCCACCGCAGTAGGATCATTGACGTGCGGCATTGGCCCTAAAAAGCCGAAGCAATCCAGTTCATTCGCACGTGCGGTCGGGAAATATATTCAGGTTTCGACAGCACAAGCATTTCGTGACCGCCGTACGTCAAACGAACAATGATTGTGGTGATTTTTAAAGGCATGTCTGGCAAAAACATGGTGGCAAAAATATTGGATGTTGGTAAATTTTGCTCTAAGGTTTTCTCAACAATCTCAAAGTTTAATTCGCGCCACTCGGATTTACTAACGGCTGTCGAATTACCATAGTTGCTGAAAATCATACACCTTTCGGGCTATAAAGTTATATTTAGCTGTTAACTGTATAGCTTTAAGTTGTGGTCTTTAAAATCATTGAAGAACGATCCGTCCTCGATTTTCTTCTTCCGAATGGTAAAAAAGCTTCGAATGACGCGGTAGTTTCTTATGAATAGGAAACGCACCTAAAAAGGCAAAACATGAAATGAATAATATTTTTCAGTCAAGACAACGGCCGATTTTTTCGGTTAACAAAAAAAAACAAAAATTTCTTGTTTTTTGAGTGACCAAACCAAAATTTTTCGCGCTTTTTTCCTAAACCAAACCGAAAACGGTTTTTTTCGCATTTTTGTGTCTGAAAATCATTTTAGACGCTATTTTTTAACCACTTTTCTATTTTTTTCCGTTTTTTGGCGTTTCGTTTTTAGATGATTTCTGGTTACTTTTTTGTTTTTTTTTCCTTTTAGAAAAAAAACACAAAACACAACTTTTAATATTTTTACAGATTTTATGAAAAAAAAAATAAAAAGAACTCGGTTTTTTCGAACCAAACCGAAAGTTTTTGGTTTTTTAACCGGCCGCTGCCTGCTTCAGATACAAAGACCTACATTACCTTGGAATTGCTCAACGCATGAAAAACCAAAATGGATAGCGCGAGCGCCACGTTGAGGCCAAGGCAAATAGTGAAGAGACCGACGTTCTGGCCACTAATAGCAATAATCGTGCACAGCCATGAAGCGGCGGCGAGAGGAACTATCACGACCAAGCCCTTCCGGATGACCCTGAAGCGTATTGTTGTTTTAGGAATTTTATTAAAAAATATCGATTTTTCTGCCACGCCGCACTTGTTTTGCATCATTTGCACGCGGTCGTAGTTTGGAAGCTTTGGGTAGAGATTCTCGCTCATACCAGCCGCTTCAACGACTATGACTACGATGACGATGATAAGGATCAGTGGTATAAAAACTGCGGCAACGGCGTCGCCTCCCATGTCAAAGAAGCACCTACAAAAGCAAGCAAAGATGCGAAAATTTGATTAAAAAAATTTAGGCCGCTAAAAATTCGGAAAAATCGATTAAAAAAGAAAAAACCTCTTTCAAACTAAAAATATGAAGCGAAACGCACATTACGGGCGTGATGTAATTGTCAAGCTGAAAGTATGCCGTCAGCGCGACGACCGCTGCCGGGCCTCCCCAGCCGATAAGCAAGTACTGCCAACGCTTTATAAAGCCTCCGGACTGAATGACGCTCGTGACGACCGCGTAGCACTGAATCGCCTCGAGCAAAAGGAAAACAAAGAGGACGACGAAGAAGTAGTGCAAACCGACAGCAACAACCTTGCAGACAAACTAAAACAAAGAAAAATTGTTTTCAATTTTTTCAAGATTGTGGCATGTATGGACAAAATCGGAACAACATATGGACACAATACAGTATCGCCGTAGTTGTCTTGCGCCGACATTATCAGGAGATGGGCGCCAAGTAGCGCGATTTCTTCGCTCATTGCAAGCGAGCGTTCGACGGTGTGGATCCTGAAAAAATCGATCGATAATAGAAGGAAAAATATTTATTTTTTTTTCTAAAATTTACCTTAAAACCATGTGCGCTGCAATAGTGGCACCCAAAATTCCGACAATCACCGTGCAGCCGATTGTTTGCACTACCTGCGCGACAATCTTCTCGATGGGATTCATCGTTTGGTACTGGAGGCGCAAAGATCAGTTTAGCACAGTTCATAAAGTCGGCTTTCTTGCTTACCGGCTTCTGCGTAGTCGGCGGTTCTAAATTTTTTTCCATTTTTTATCGAGTTTCGAGTTATTCTTAATAAATAAAAGCCTACCACATGGCATATCAAGTTTGCAGATAAACGCGCGTCGATTGTAGCACCAGTCTGTTTGGAGCACGAGCGCGCTACTTCCGTTTTCTGCCGCTTTTGCTCTGTCCATCTCGATGACGGTGCACTCTTGGTCAAATAGGTTGGAGATACGAGTTTTCTTGAACCTCTTCAAAGCCGCGACGAGGTCATACTGTTGACCCGGCGCCGACCATTCGAATTTTCCCTCACTGTAGTGATCGGTGTATCCGAGCCATAGAGTTGATACAGTTGAATTACTGAACGCATTAGCTCGGAAAAATTGTGACTTAGACGAATTATTGAATTAAAAATTTTTTGGCGCTCACAGCAAAAAATCGCGTGATAATGTGAAAACTTCGGAAAATTCGCTGATGTAGAGCAGATTCGTGCCAGCGTGCTTGCAAAAGGCTTCCGCAAACTCCTCTATCACGGGCGTATCTTCGAGCCTCCAGCACGAGCAGTGGCTTTCGCCTCTAACGTATTTCCAGCCATCCGGACAATCATCCGGAGTTTCTGAAAAAGTAGAAAATATAATTTTCACGAAAAATTATGCCCCTCTTTTGCGTACCAACTGAGACTTCGACCACTTCCAGATCCGACAGCTCATTGTTGAATTTGATAGAATCGCACGGCCGCTTAGTCGCTCGTTTTGGCTGCGATACTCGACAAAACCAGGCGCGCTTGTTCTCGCAGTCGTCGCGAAAGAGCCGCAGCGCTCCCTTGATAAACTTGAGCGCGAAACACGACGAATTTCCGCTCAGATGGCCTTTGATAAAAGGTAGCTCCAACGAGGGTTTCACGTCACTTCCATCGGCCCACATGAGACCGTCGACGTCGGAGAGACCAATCCAGACTGGGTCGTTGTAGCGATTTTTTATGCTATTTACATCGTACATTGCAGCGTTGCAGCGAGATTTACATTCAAAATCACAAATTTGAAATTCGAACTCATGCCAAAAAATTATAATTCAAAGCGAATTTTCTTAAAATTGATTTTGAAATTTTCGAATTTGTTTGATTTTTTCAAATTTGAAAAATTTCTTATGAATACCTGTGCCATACACTGACTCTGTACATACACGGTCGTTGTAAGAAATCAAGCCACAACGGTCTGGTCAGCGAATCCTTATCAAAATAGTTTGTACTCATTGTTTAAAGTAGTATATATAAACAAAACGCCAAGAAAAATATTCGAAAAAAAATCATATTTTTCAAATTTCGACAAAAAAATTCGAAAATTTTCGACTCGAGCTCATAAACAATAATTCAAAATATTTAGAATCGATTTTTTCAAGGAAAAGTGCGCGAATCCCAACTTTTCGCATAGTTCGACTACATTCGTTGCAACTTTCGTACATTGCATCATTTCTACACTACAGTATACGAAATTTCACATACACTATCTTTTGCAAGAGATTGAATTCCGCTTGAAAAAATATCGACGCGAGGCCGCCACCAAGCTCGACGCAGGTTGCATGAGCATCCTCAAACGTCCTTTTCTCCCATCTCATCAGGGCGTAGCAAAAGGGTTTTCCTCCTGAAGAACCACCTTCGGGCGTAAAGGCTTCCCAGCCTTGGTAGCAGCCGGCAGAATCGAGCTCTATAAATTGGTCATTTTGATTTCACTGAAGAAATTGATAAATCCAAAACAGCAAAAAATCGATAAACCTACCAATTTCACAAAGAGCATGTCGCACTGCGCTCGCGTGAATAGGATATGCGTTCAATACGAGCACGTCGTCGACGAGTTTGTCGTAGCGCACTTCCCTATGTTGGTGGAGTTCATCGCGTGACTTCTTGTAGTCGTGTTCATCGTCCGTCCAGAATCCGTGCTGTCGATAATCGTACGATTCTACATTCAAAATAATGTTAGAAATCACAAAAAACGTTTAACTTCCGACAAATACCGATGCTGCTGCTGTCGTTGGTTCGTCTAAGAAAGTCTTGCAGAAAGCAGAGCTTATCTTCGCTGATGTTCTGCACGAGGTGACCGTAGTTCGCGAAACAGAACTGACGTGCGTCGGGCCACGAGCGCTGCGCGTTATCGGGCATATAGCAACTCGGACCGACACGAGCGTAGCTTGGCGGGCACACAACGTCTATACAGACGAACTTTATATTGATTTACTGGTTTAACGGTTCATATTGATTTATTCAGAAAAAATTGATTTACTAATTTCAAGATAAAAATCAAGTCCCCTTTTCTGGTCTACCTATGCAATTATGCATGTTGCATGCCCTCGTCTCTGTCGTATTTCCTTCGCAGTAGTCGCCACCAACACAATGTCGATCTCGATTCCTCTCACCGCCGCCACACGATGCGGTACACTCGGTGAAACGACTCCAGCTTGACCACTCGGCGCAGCGTTGGGTGTTGCACGGTTCGACCTCCGACGGTGGCTTCCCAGGACAGTCAGCATCAGTGCCCGTTTTGCACATTCGAAGCCGTTCCTGGGAACATGTTCTATTCAGTAGAACAATCGGTCTCAACAACGTGTTTGTCTCACCCTCTGGCCTCCCGCGCACGTCTTGCTGCAGTCGGTCCACTCAGCCCAGCCGGCCCAATTGGAAGTCGGACACTTGGAATCCGGGCACTTCTGCTGCTCTTCGGCACTATCTGTACAGCGATTCGTCACCGGGCACGTTCGCTGCCTGGCTTGCGTTCCATCACTGCCGCACGTTACCGAACACGCAGTCCATTCGGACCACTGGTCCCAATCTGAGTGAAGTGATCACCAATTTGTCAATTATCAATTTTCTGTCGACAAACTTACCATAGACTTTGCAAACATATTCAAACTCGAGATCACAACTGATATCGGTCAGCTTTGCGTCAGCTTTTTCGACGCTTGCACAATTTTTTGCTGCTTCGTTTTCGGGATGTAATGGTGCCCAGGGTGAATTCGTGAAGCGCTTCTCGTCAAACTTCACTTCGTCTTCCCATATCCACTCTGTGGATGCGTACGATAAGCCGGACCAGAAGGAAGTGAGACTTTCGGTTTCTTGATTTCTACGTGTGCAAAAATAACGTTTTCGGTTTTTCGCAAGAAAATGATGGACCAGAACAAGAACTTTGTCAGAAAGGTTGCCAGATCCGTTTGCTCTTTGCTATTCTGAAAGCTGACGAGATGACTCTGAGGCATCAGCGCTTGACACGCGTCGACCGCACGCTGCCAACTCGTTTTCTCGACTTGCAGTAGGAAGCACGTGCTGGCGTTTTCGGACGATGTCCATCCATCTGGACATGCTGCGGTAACACGTTGGAAAACGAGCATTAGCGCAACGACTCTGACAACCGCGAGTTCCATTTGTGAGCAGGGACAAGTTCTAGTGCTCGACGTTTATGGGGCATTCATAGCATTTAAAAGCGCGGCTTGTTCTTGTCCGGAAGTTGCCTTTTAGCTAGCTCAACGAGTTGTACCTAATTCTAGTTAGGTTTTTTACGTGGCATTTTATGAGTATCAGCAGAACACTGATTGTGTGTACATAGTCTGCACAAAGTACTAAAGTTATAGCTTGAAGTCGTGTGTACGTATTATGTCATAATGTAGCTCATGAATTTTTATAGTCTAGCCAAAGTTTATATTTAGACTGTATGCATTAAGTGGCACGAAAACGTACGGCAAGAGGCTACACGTGTAATGTCTCAAAAATTGCTGTCGATGTCCTCAAACCGTGTCTGTCGACTTTTTATGGACCCTTTACTAATTTTATGATTTTCTCGATGTCCGCTAACTTCGAATTTTCTCTTGGTACGCTGTACGGAGACATCAAAAGCAAAAGGTGGACTCCGACGTTTTTTGCGCGTTCTATGTACAAGACCTACTGTGCAGCGTATGCGCCTGTTGTCCGCATTTGATAACGACAAACACTGGTCCCGTAACTCGGCCGCTGTGCAGCAAAGTTTGTTGTAAGGCTATTGGCAAGCTACTAAGAAATCGAGAGTATCTCTGTTCTCTGATATCGCTCGAGTTAGTCGACCGACGGCGACAGACAAACTGACATCTAAGGATGACGGGTCACCCTCAGATCATCGGCTGTGTCGTTTCAAGAGGATCGAAGCAGTTTGAAGTTGTGATCCTTGAAATCCGATTCGAATGAGCCAGGCTTGATTTTTCTTCGATGAAAAGCGATGAAGTTTTTCACCACCCGGTAGACTTTGACAAACAAATATCGGACCTGAAACAAATTAGCCGAACTTGTGCAAGCCGTCATCACTCACGCGTCAAACTTCACGGTCTTTACCGACGGGTTGCTGAGAGCGTGAAAGAGTAGAATCGATAGCGAGAGCGCAATGTTCAGTCCAAAGCAGATCGTGAAGAGACCGATGTTCTGGCCACTCACGGCGATCATCGTACACAACCACGAGGCTGCCGCGAGCGGAATGATCACCATCAAGCCTTTCTGGGTGACCCTGTTGGAGAGAAGAATAATCAATATTCGAACACCTTTGTGAACCTATGCTCTCTCCACGAAAGTAAAGAAACAGTGTTGCACTTGTTTGTGGTCATCTGGGTGCGGTCGTAACGCGGAAGCTTCGGAAAGACGTCTTCGCCCATTCCGGCCGCTTCGGCAATGATTACCGCAAGGATGACCACGATAATCAGGGGACCAAGTACGGGACCAACGGCTGGACCGCGCAGGTCAAGGAAACACCTTGAAACAAGTATAGGCGAGAGTATTTTAACGTAGAAGTAGGAACCCTCTCAGATTCGTTGCCCGTTTTGTCTCAATCCCGCGCTTTTATATGAGTTGAGCATTTGTCGCCCAAAGCATTACTTCTCCATTTGTATGATAACTGACTTCCGACCTCCGACCTACTCTAGCGTATCTTTTTAGTGCCCGCCGCAGCACTACTTGCTAGGCGTTTGCACTCTGCGCGCTTCCACGTTATCACCCTTTTAATTCTATTTGGTTTTGTTCGACTACGAACGGGTAGCTAAACATGTGTAGTAGGGTTGGTAGCCCCAGGGATTCCCCGAAGGATTCCCCGGGGATGGAAGATTGAAAAAATTCCCGGGGATTTGCCAACAAAAAATTACGACAAAAATTTGCATTTCCTACCAAAATTTTGGTAAAAAATGGTGCCAAAATGCAAAACATGAGCTAACAGTATGCGGCTTTACTATTATTGTTCTTCATCTTAAGCAAAATGTTACTGCCTCAGTGGTTAAAATACGGAAAAAAATTTTAATCTGCAGTTTCCGTCACATTCACACGCGCTAGATAGGCGGGAGATTTTCAGGGGATCCCCGGGGATTGGGGACGGCGGAAAAATCCCCGGGAATTTGCCAATCCTATGTGCAGTCAAACTGCGAGGATCACTTTCGTGTGTGCAAGCAAAGCAATGCTTGTCGCTATCGACGCCGTCGCCGTTCTCATTTTGGTCCCATCTTTAGCGCTAGCTGTCGATGTTCTTTCCCAACCGTCACCGCTTGGTTCTCTCGCTAACGCAACACAAATTCTTGGCAGCCAGTTGAGGCAGCGATGCAGCGCGCCGCCTGTTTGTCACAGGTGGAGAAAACGAGGTCGACGCGCTCTACATTCTAGCCAAGCCGTCGAGCAAGGTGACCCCTCTGACGACGCCACGTTATACACACGGCGCGCTGACAGTCAACGGTCTCATCTACGTCGTCGGTGCCGACGACGGGTCGAAATTTATCGCAATGGTCGACGTCTAATTCCGTCGCCGATTGACAAATGGTTTTCGACGACGCCGATGAGCGCAAGTTTTGACTGCCAGCAGAGTTCTGAATGTAAATAACTAAAAGCTTCCTTCACACGTACATGACTGGCGTGATGTAGTGATTATGGTGAAAGATCGCCGTAACCGCAACGATCACTGCCGGGCATCCCCATCCGACGAGCAAATATTGCGATCGAGTCAAAAAGCCACCCGACTGAATCACGCTTGTGATTATAATGTAGCACTGAATGGCGTCGAGGAGAAGAAAGGCAAAGCAGACGGCGAAGAAGTAGTGGAGTGCAAGGGCAACGGATTTGCACGCAAACTAAAACAAACAAGCAGAAGTCATTCGCACTAACTGGCGTTCGGAATTCAGATTTTCTGAATTCCGACCACTTTTGCCATTCCGATTCCGAAAATTTACCCCAAAATGCGTCGGAATCGGAATTAGATTTGTGACCAAATTTTTATATATTTTTGCCTAGTTTTGCGATTTTTTCGCCAATTTTTTTTTTAAACAAAGTATTTTTTAACTCAATTTTATAAAGCAATTCAACAAATGTGAACAAACTCAAGAATTATTGTCCCGGTGCATCATACGTGAAAATAACGCGCTACAAAACATGTGTAGTGCGAAAAATTCACATGTAGACGACCTACAAGGCCAATTTTGTATTTCAGTTCCGATTCCGCTATATTTCGATTCCGACAAATTTTTTGAGCAATTGCAAAACGAGAAAAATCCCGAACGTCAATTAATTTGCACTAGGTAAAAGTACAAATTAAAGGTCGCCTTACAACGTCACCATGGTTGTCTTGCGCCGACATGATCAAAAGATGCGCCGCGAGCAGCGAAATTTCTTCGCTCATCGCAATACAACGCTCGATCGTATAATTTCTGTTGTAAATCGTTTGATATTTAAAGCGCACCAAGCTCAATGCTGTTCCTTTAGCCGATCTACCGTAAAACGAGGAAGGCTGCGATGGTGGCGCTCAGAATCCCGATGATCGCCGTGCAGCCAACGGTTTGCACAACTTGTGCGACCACCTTCTCGACTGGATTCATCGTCGGATACTGTAGAATGAGTTAAAGTCATAGAATTTTTATGGGTAGAATCCCTGGGTTAGCTTATGGTACCGGTTTTGGTGTTGTTGACGACTCTGCAACAGATGTACAAATATAGGAAAATTTCGCAGTACGATTCGAGAACTCTCTCACCGCATGTCGTCTCGAGTTTGCAAATGAACGGACGTCGATTATAGCACCAGTCGCTCTGAAGTGTTAGCGCACTCGTGATGTTGAATGGCGCCGATTTGCTATGCACGATGCTGAAGACGGCGCAGTCCTGCTCGAACAAGTTCGTCATATGCGTCTTCTTGAATCGCTTGAGTGCGGCGACGAGATCGTAGCGCTTTCCCTTGACGATCCACTCAAATTTTCCCTCAACTCGTCGATCCGTGTAGCCGAGCCACACCATTGAAGCAGTTGAGTTTCTACACGCAACAGTGCCACCATTTATTTCAATTATTTTTTTGATTTTTAGCTAGTTTTACTTATTTTTCTTCCTTCAAATATGAGCTTACAACAAAAAAATTTTTGCCAGCGTGACGACCTCTGAAAACTCGCTGATGTAGAGTAGACTTGTCCCGGCTAGCTTGCAAAACTTTTCCGCAAATTCCTCCGTCACCGGCGTGACTTCGAGTTTCCAGCACGAACAGTGGTGGTCACCCTTCACGTACTTCCAACCGTTCGGGCAGTCCTCGGGCGTTTCTGCAAAGAGAACCACTCAGTCAACCGATTGATCAATCAATAAATCAATACGTTTGACCCGGTAAAACGTCAACGACTTCTGGATCGGGAAGCTCGTTGTTGAATTTTATTGCATCGCAGCCTCGCTTCGAGACACGCTTCAGCTGCGGGATCCGGCAGAACCACCCGTGCTTGCTTGAACAGTCTTCGCGAGCCAGCTGTAGCGAGCCGTGCGTGAACTTTGCGACAAAACACGAGGACGCATTTTCGGAAAAATGGGCCCGTATGAACGGGAGCTCAAGTGACGCCTTAACGTCGCTTCCATCAGCCCACAGTGGACCTTCGACATCAGAGAGCCCAATCCACGCGGGTTCCAAATATCGATTTTTCATCCTAAAATAATCATGACGTTTTTCAATAAATTTCTGACACCACTTTTGCGAGAATTTTCAGTATTTGTTCTAATTATCGAGATTTTGTGATCCAACCATTTTAGAATATCTGTCTACTTGTGTGCAAAAATTACACAATCTTTTGGAGCAGTTCAAATTCGGTTTGAGAAAATATCGAGGTTAAGCCGCCGCCAAATTCGACGCAAGTTGCG
>JAQGBB010002387.1:0-11026 GCA_034691745.1 Prismatolaimus dolichurus | reverse complement strand
CACTTGTGGGTGACCATGGAATGACGGACGGTGGCGGTCACGGTGGAGCAAGCATGAACGAACTACTCGTTCCATTCGTCTTGCTCAGTCCGCGTTTTCGAAAAGGAGGTGAGCGTGTGCTTTTTTCGACGAAACGTGTTCGTAATTAACACTGCTGTGTCAGTCGATCCGTCTGAACTCTGAGGCGCACTAGCTTTTGGGCTCGGGTCTCCATCCAGATTTAGTTTGTAACTTTGCTCTGTCTGTAGCGTGAGCTTTGTGCTTTGTATGCATCATGAACGAACTACTGAATTTAGTTAGCTTGACAATCATTGGTGTTACTCTCTTTGATTTTCGGTTGGCATTCAACGAGTGCAGCACCCGTTCTTCAAATTGACGCTTGTCCGACGCTAGCATTTGCTGCACAAGTTCGTATACCGTCGAACAATCTGGGCACTTTGCTCACCGATCCATTCGAAGGATGCTCGTCGGCCGATCTCGCCGATGCTGTGTTGCAAAATGCACTGCAGGTCGCCAACAGTGTCCACCTTCGAACATCTCCAGGTTTGTATCTCTATGCGCTAGTTTGGCAGCGACTAATTGATAGAACTGAGTCTGCACTGTTCACGTTCAGGAGTGATTGGTGAATTGAGAACGAGAGCAGAGAGTGTCGCCACCGCTCTCGCATCACGTTGCCGTGAAAGGCACGAGGAGATCATCGACCACGAATGGGTCGCTATGGCTGCTCAGTTGAGGTTCGTACAGTACTTACTTTGTTCGTATGTATAGTAAATTATATATTTTAAGAGTAACGTCGTTTTTTATTGTCTTTGCGTATGTACTTTCTCAGGAATTCAACTCAGCAGATGAGAGCAAGTGTGATGTCGTCCGTCGAGCATGATACATTTGCTCTGCTCGTTTCTTGCAGCGGAATGTTTGTATTGGTATGTTTGGGGGAAATTTATACAGTAGGGCATGTTCCGTGTTACTGTACAACGTATTGTATCGTACAAATAATCGTTTATTTTGGCATGTATTATAATAATGTAATTTATGATAATTCCAAGTATGTTAATATTTTCAAGTTTTATAGAGATGACTGCATATTATATGCGTTGTTGTGCGATTTCTTATTTCTAATATTTACTGTTGTTTGGGACTTTTATTTTTTAAATTTTAGAATTGGAATCGCCCGGAAAAGTAGTCGGAATCGGAATTTTAAAGCCAGAAAAAGCACTCAAAATTAGCAGAAAATGGAGTCAAATTAATTTCGAAGATTTAAACAAATTTTTAAACATTTTCAAGACACTGGTATAGACTGGTTTTTCGGCTATTGCAAACAAGAAATTTTGATCAAAATGACAAATATTTTAAAATTCGTTAAAATTACATAACTTTCCGATTTTTCTCACCCATCATCTTATTTTTATTCCAACCAACTTTCCAGAATCGTCATCCGCACCGTTCATTGTCTTTCCTTTTTCAGTTGATCATCGTAAGCGTGACGAAACTCCTCCCTCTCCTGCGAGTACGTCCTTCGTCATGGTCTCATAGGAGAAGTATAATAATGACTCATTGTTCAGATCGATTTCGTTCTCATCTCACTCTCATTCGTGCTCTTCTCCGCGATTAGTCTCTGCTCATCCTCGCTGATCGAAGAAGAGCACCAGACACGTTATTTTCTCTTCACGTCGGAGTTAGTCACTCTTTGTACTACCGTCTGGGCATCACATCGTTGTACGCTCACCTTTCTTTTCAATCTGATTGGTGCTCTCTTCATGCATCGTTTGTTGCGCGCGTGGAACGCGACTGGAAACAAGTGGATTGATTTGGCTGACATTGGAGATGTTCTGAACGAGTAAGGGATTGAACTTTCGCGAAGATGATGGCATTAGCTAAAACAAAACGACGCGCCAATAGTCCTCTAGTTGTGGAAGGCTAGTTCTTTTGGAGTCCTATGAAAAGTCTGTGGAGAACAGAATGACGTCTTTTTGTATCCCTTTAGAAGCGCGCAGTATCCATGGCGAGACATTAGGTAGGGGTGAACCTTCTGGACTTAAAATACCGCTTTTGTAAGAGGATGCAGAGGAAAATATTAACGCCACAAGGAGTGTGTTTCAAAGTCTTACACATGGTATTCTAAAGCGTGCGGAAAAAGTCGACAGGAAATGTATGGAGACTATCGATAGCAATGGGAGAATGTGAACTTTCGAACAATTGAATATTACATAACGCCCAGCCACGCGGCTATCGTTTTCATGTACAACAACGTATGCAGTCTAAACAAGGCCACTCCTGTCCACTTTTGACCGACCCTTTAGAACATGTTGTGAGCGTTTATTGCTTACCGACTCGTGTAATCATGTTGCATACTATACGTACAGTCTTGCATTGCATTTGCAGACCCGACTTTCGCATGGTTCGGACTGGAGTTGCATTTGCGAGTCTGATCGCCATCTTTCTTCTCATTGCCTTGGTTGACTATCGTGACAGTTTGCGACGGCCAGACTTGCGGCTTTCGTTTCATTCGTTCCGACATTGTGCGATGGCAGTGAGCTTTATTCTCAGCTTTCTACATGCGTCTAGTCGTGCTGATTCGTCTCTTAGGTATGTAGTTGTCTATGATGTGCAATACGCTGGCGTAGTTTACTAAATCGATCGTGCTTGTGCGAATACTCGGCAAAACTCGCGTAGTTTAGCGTTGCTCGCTTGTCTGGAGTTAAAGTAGTCCAAATGACACGAAGCTATAACGAGCTTTCGATGCAGCTTTTTCGTGAGTAAATTCCGAGTCGAACAGTATGCCGCTCTTGGAAAAATTGGCGCTCCAGCTCGATATAGGCGAAAATCGGTTTGCTGGGACCATGACCCCCTCCCCTGTGGTTGGAAAATTTTATCGCGTCCAAATCACTTTTCGATCGAAAAAGGACGCTTTTATGTAATTTTTTTTCGAAAATTTTGATCTGGACACTACACTCTCTCAAAAGTGGATGTTGAGGAAGTTGATGGATCGGCTCAGCCATGCGTTTTCACCAGAAACACGAGTTGTAGTGCCCTCGAAGCTCGTTTCGGCAAGCCAAGCACATTTGCGTGCGTTGCATACAACTCGAAATATTGCAGCCCAAAGTTGGCATTTTCGACGATTGAACTTTGATAAAATGCCAACTTTGGACTGCAATATCTCGAGTTATACACAACGCACAGATATGCTCGTCTTCCCAAAACGAGCTTCGAGGGCACTACAAAACTAGCGTTTCATGGGAAATCACTAGCATTTATCTCTGATTCTTAGCCGCCTCAAAAGCTAGTTTTCCGCGGAGGTCAAAAATTTTATCTCAAAGGTCTGATTTGCTCGAAAAATCATTTAGACGGAAAATTTCTTGGCGTTCTTGTCAATGAGTTAGCCCGGCTGTCAACAAAGTTAGCTAATTGTTTAATGTGCTTGAACTACTTTGGCTGCAGACAAGCGAATTGGCACAGTCGTAATCGTTCTTGATTTTTCTGTCATATCATTGTGTGGTTCGCTAGGTCGGCCGCACTAGCGCAACTCGTTTACAGCGTCGCAACTATTCAATGCGTAGTGCCACTCCTCATTATCGCCGCTCGCTTTGTGGCCACATCGACACTAGTGACACGTGATCTCGCGATCCGAGTGTTTCGAGACGGTGCTTGTCATGCAGCAATGATAATCGGTGTTCTTTTGGCACATCCGCACAATTTACCTGTCATTCTCGGCATTCTCGTTCTGGAGGAGCTTGTCCATCGAGGGCTTGATTCTCTTCCGGTTGGACGTCTACAGGTGATGCCGTTCGTTTACCAGTCGTTGGCCTATTGCGCGTTCTTCTACTTGGTGAGTGTGCGTACAGTACGTAGTGCGCAGCATCATTGTGTGCGTTACGAACGTATCACACGCCACAAGTCCTTGTACGATGGCCGGTTTTTTCTAAATTTTGAACCAGTTTTCTCGAGACTGAACCTATGACGAACTCACATGACGCCCGAATTGTGGCCATTATTTTGACATATTTGACACCTCTGTATGTGCAGCCAGTTTCGAAAAATCTAGTTCTGGTATTTTCAGAAAAATGGCCAATAGACCTGCTGTGTGTGATACTATGCACGCATATGTAACTGTAGTGTAGTACAGTAACCTAGGCGTCAAAATGATGCCCGTAATTTTCCCGAGATTTTGACGCATTGAAGTTGGCTTGGGTTTAGGCAATCTCGAGAAAACTGCTAATGAACTTTTGAACATGAGTCGAAACAGATCACGCCTTATTGATCACTGCACAGGACTGTACACTGCATGTCTTCCTTGTTTCAGGGAAACTCGAACGGCATTGGTACAGTGGACGTCGGCCGCGGCTACATTGGCGTCGCTTCGTATTTCCCGCTAGCGAACGGGCTGTTGATTCTCGTGTACATGTACACAGGACCGATTCTCGTCCTTGTGCGACTCTGGCGTCGACTCGCCGACGGCCTCGTTGCGCCTTGTCGCAGCGATGAAGAGCGCGTGAACGTGAGCAGTCGCGAGCACTTTGTTACGGTCGCACTCTGGAGTCGATGTCTGACACTTTCTGTCTACCTTACAGTGACATTCGTT
The DNA here is from genome assembly GCA_034691745.1 of Prismatolaimus dolichurus. Taxonomy (NCBI): domain Eukaryota; kingdom Metazoa; phylum Nematoda; class Enoplea; order Triplonchida; family Prismatolaimidae; genus Prismatolaimus; species Prismatolaimus dolichurus. The sequence continues at coordinate 6,447 of JAQGBB010002387.1, read as the reverse complement.
GCGCGCCAACACCTGTTTGTTTGGAGTGTTTTTGCACCGAAGTTATTGTACGAAGGTTTGCATACTCTGTTTATGTCACTTTGTGTTCTGCTTTATTCAATAGTGTAAGCGGAATAGGAACTTTGCATGCTTCTTAAACTACGGGTTGTGCCTGTCACTTCGTTACGTATTCCAGAAGTTTCTTGTATTCGTTGTAAGTACAGCTTGTTCTGGTCAAAAAATGTGCCTTCAATTCATGCACGGCAGTGCGGCTTATATGACGTGTCTGGTGGGATCGAAGTTCAACAGGGACTACTACTTTTCTTGCTTCGTACATTACGTATAACAAGCAGTAGCACCTTCAGAGACAGCAGCTAGTTTATCCCCACAGAGGAAAGCAGTGCCCAGTGGCCCGCTAGGTCGTAAGCACGCTGTATACGTAGTTATGTACTAAAAAAGTACATGTGCGCGAGTGGGTACGATTGTTCCGCGCAGAAAGGAACGTTAGACTGCTTTCATTTGCCACTTGCCCAACAGACGGACGGAATAGAATGGACCTAAAAGTGCATTTCGCTGCAGATGCTACGTGGCACCATGGTGGCTACCTCATTGTACTTGTGCGGTGCATATATATCAATTGATGAACACCAAGCGTACGTATCCAAGTCTGTTTGCCTACAGAAGTGCGTATCCATGTTGGTTACTGCTAACTCTGACGTTCGCTCGTGCCCGCCAGTTCTGATCAAGCGGGCTATCGTCCGACATGCGGAGGCGCTGCATCAAGGACAGTGCTTCTCGGACGACGAATAGTGACAACTGCGATGGAGAGACGTCCCGACTCAATATGGTGGAAGAAGTGTATGTACGCGCATCACATTTCCAATAGGATCTCAAGAAAACGTCGTTCTATCGGAGCTGAAGCTGGATTCAAAGTATTCTTCGTCTAAAGGCTAGCTTTTCGGTACCTAAGGCATACCTAGGTCTAACTACTGCCCTCAAGCCAGCGTCAAGGCCTACCCTGTGGTGAATGGCCCGAACTGTATGGCAGGAGAAACGGTCTCAAAATTAGAAACACACCACACGCAACAGCTGACAAAGGGGTGCCAAATTTTACGCCCAGAAATTTTCGCCAAGGACCCATTTGCAACAGGCCTCAGCGAGCGTACGCACTGACGCAATGATGGCACTCGCCGGACCAGACAGTCGGTCAATAAAGGTGTAGACTCCCCGACAAGAAGATGAAGGCCGCATCAGTCGCAGAAATTTTACCTGTACGATACAAGTATAGCAACCATTGAATGGAGCAGAGTACATACAAATGTAGACGTAAAAAACGTCTCTCTCGTCATCGTCGTTTAGAAAGGCGACAACCGCCTTGGCCTGATGACGGCAAGCAGAAAACGAGCGACGCATTCCAGTCCAGCGTGAAGGCAGTCATTGTCCGCTCCCTCGGCTGGAATAAATTGCAAACCTTGAGACGGAACGCAACAGACGATAGAAAACGCACTTAGTGCGGCATTGTTAATTCATACTCATTCATAGACTCACACTTCGCGGCATTCAAAAGTACCGACCAGACGAGACAGACCAAAAAAGCGCCTTCAAATTACCAAAAAACCACTGTCCTCGATACAAATTTGAAAAATTTGTCTGTACAAAATTTAAAAAAGCCGTACATGCATCACGTACTGTACACCCATACGCGCAATAAACCCACATAGTCCAGACCACCTAGCATTAGCTAACATTGACTAAATTTGTCTACCATAAGCTAAGCATGTGACGAACAATGCACTACATATGTGCATACGTAATTAAGAGCACGGCGTAAACCAAGCGCTCCACTATCTCATGCGAATCGCTCGATGTCGTTCATATAGTTTTCGCCGCAAACAAGCCAATGAAAGTAGGCGGCCGGTCGCGGCATCGTCTGCTGCCAGAACACCGGTACCTTGAGGTCACAAACTTGTGTTCCATCAAATGCAGACACAAGTTTGAGCCTCAGGGAGCCGGCCGGCAATTCGTACGTTACTCAAGCTCGTCGTCGCGCTTCTCGCTGGCAGGCAAACAGTCAAAACAGAAGTAAAGTCGGAAACTGTTGCACACAGTAGGAAAGTCAGCTCGAGCACTGCTCCTGATGCACCTTGCGTAGAAGCAAGCTGCCGAACACATGTGACACGCACAATCTGGCTGCCAGCTCTTCACAGGAGTCTATCGTCAACACAACAAGCAAAGGGAGGTAGACGACTGTAATGTGCAACCACTTCACCACTGGTTGCCCTGATGGGCAAGACACTGAAAACTTTGACCGTGAGCGAGAAAAAGTGACGCCAAGTGCAGCAGACAGCGACAAGAAAACACCTTCAGCGGCAAACATCCTTTTGATGTTGCATTCTCCGACAAGACTGCGATAGAGATACGTTCGTATCGAAGCACTACCATACCCCGCTCAGGCCGGGCGGGCGGCAGGACGCGTGTCATAATCATACATCAGTGCGCAAAATAATAAAAAAAAGAAAAAAGTGAAAATCTAGCACACAATACAAACGTGTGTTGAGAAAGACGAGTCTAGTGTCGGTTAGTTGACATACACGGTCTACAAAGTTCCGTACAATTCAACTTCAGGCAAAAATTCACTTAAATTCAAACAAATGCCAAAATCAGTGGTTCTGTAATCGAGGAGACCGAAAATGCACATGACTGAAAGCTCCGTCAAGGTCGTGAACCAAGAACCAAAACCCATGCACCACCAACGTACCGAGAAATGACGAGTAGCGGACGGTGGCACCAGTGCAAGACCACCCGCAACGCAGATAAGAAACTTGGCATTAACACTACGTGCTAACCAGTACTGCAGACGAAGTCAACGAACAAGCGAGGCATTCAACTAGTCATCAATACGGCGAAACGTGCGCGAACGTTTTAAGACACCATGTTGTATCGCACGCACATGATACAAGCAACAATGCTGTATACACTCACATTCACTCGAAACGACTTCTATACACCACGCATGCACTCTCACAAAGAAGCATGAAACTGCCGCAGGCTATACGAATAAGAGATGGACAGAGTGCACGAAGAACACCAACGAGCGCCCAAACTAGCTTGCACATACGCGTGCTAACGCAAATGAGTGGCATGCGTGATTTGTGCACAAGTACATCCTCAACTACGCCAACATGATAAACTAAACAGCATTCTGAACTCGGTCTTCCCCATATTCAGAGGCTGTTCTGCAGAGCCATACTCCTTGCTCCCTCCTTTCTCATCCGCACGGATCACACAATCTTCCGAGACGTTTTCGGTCGCTCTATCTATCTGAGTCGGGCGAGCTCGCCGCCGTAGCCAGACCCAGGAGGAAGAATGCAGTCGCATGCAAAGACGGCGGGGGACGCGCCGCCGAAGCCGGCCGTGTGCGCCGCTGCCGGCCCGCTGTGCCACGCCAGGCTAGACAGACAGGCGGACGGCGGGGATGGCAAGCGAGCAAAGTGCAAACAGCGAGCACATGCACGCACAGACAGAGAGACAAGGCAGGAGGTTGCTTGCCTAGCTAGCTATTGACCAAAATGACGCCCAGACAGGCGGTTCAGCACTTGCGTAACCAAATGCGGCCATCGAAGACAAAAGTCAGCACGCATAACTCTGCACCGCAACGAATGTACGCAGGCAAACGACCGACCTGCTCGCACGTCTGCTCGCGTAATCGGGTCAACGCGACAGGCGCAGAAATGCAACATTCGCCGTCTCGCATCAGACGGTGTCGCGTAACATGCGCGACGAGGCTCGACGCGTAGATTACGTAATCAATCGTTAACGTACAGTACGTATGCAATGCATGCACACGGACGCAAAAAAAGCCTGAACTCCAGCCCTCCCTCCATCAATGGCACAGCATTTAAACAGATAGATAGGAATCACAACCCGTAGAAGCGTACGATGGACACAAATACTCACACTGCGACTGTGACGACCAACAAGAGCTGCGGCCAGTGACGAGGCGCTTCAGCAACGCGATCACTATATCTATACCGAGAATCACAATTTTATGACATCGTTGCGAGGGAAAAGAGCGTGAGACACTATGTGGAAAATTCAGACGCATTGGCCAGTTGCTGCATGGAACAGTCCCCTGGCCAATTGTCAATATGAGAATTTGCTATCGATAGCGAAATTACATTGTGATTCACGGAGACAGTATGTACAGAGTAAGCATAAAGACTAAATAAGCTTCAAACTGGGGGTAACACAAACGCAAAGATCACGAATACCGGCGACGTAATCAATCAGGACACCTGGACAAAAAATTGCAGGTCGCGTCACGCCAAAAAGCAATAATTTGTCAGTGAAATAAATGACGCCGACAGAAAAACAGACAGGACTCAAGAGCCCGTTCCTCCGCTCGAAAAAGAGCCAGCGCAGCATTTTTTCGACCGACGACACAAACGACAAGTGCGAAGCGAACGCTTTTGCACGCATACGCACGTACGATGTCGCCAACGACAGCCGCGCGAGGCATCCGCGACAGGACGTGCGTTGTCGAACTTGGAAAAAAATTGATTTTCTGCGTTAAAAAACCTAAAAAACATCTCTCGCACATTCGAGACGTACAACGCTACGCAGTGCATGGGGCGGCCGTCTAACGACGCAAGACTAGCTGCACACTCGCTCTCATCGAATGTCATCATAGGCCAAAGTGCAGCAATGAGAACCAGAAAAATCTTGATGCCATGCACACGCAGAACACAAGTACTACCACTATACGTGTGCATATACTTTAAAAGAAGAGGGGAGAACTGAGAAAACATACATGTTAAACAAACTATTCGTACCGGAATACGAACGTTAACATGTTAGGGCAAAGGCAGAGCGAACAGGCACACGCGGGCCAAAACGCGACAAACGAACAAGTGGTGTTTTGTTAGCTTGCATTCTTCGCAAAGCATCGATAGAGATACGCACGCACAACAACGGCGGGCGGGCGCATATCTATCACCGTGTGCGTCAATCTATAAGTCGAGCCAGTCAATTTAAGCGAGACTGGACGGGACTGGATAGCGTGGCCGTCTGTCAGTGGTGGATGACGCGCGACGCCACTGGCCTCACTCGGCACGTCGCGCCGCTCCGGGTTTGCTGCTCGAGAAGGCAGCCAACCATTCATTGAATTTAGTGGAAAAAACTCGCACGCTCTCTGCGTACTATTCTCACTCACTCTGGCTGTCTACCCTCGCCAGTCGTCCCTCTTCCGCTATATTGCGTAACAAGAACGCAGCGGCGCAAAGCACGTAACGTAACGCTCGGTGCCGACCAATCCCATTCTGGCGCTTTGGTCAGACAGACGACTCAGACAGCGCGGCAAGCAGGCATAAAAAATTTACTCTGCCTTCCTCTCATCGACTCGACGGCGAGACTCGCAACGCTCTTATGCGCGCGTGCTGCTCTCCGAACGGGCGCAGCGAGGTCATCTTCTCGCTCCTCTAACTGTCTAGCTAACTGAAATCAAATAGCTCGTAATGTTAACTAAGCCGGCTGGCAGCAAAAGCAGACACCAGCACGACTCCTACACAACATTACTACTAGAAAACACACGTGCGTCATGCGTTAGTTTAGCCAGACAACTGCTGCTGTCTAGCAGACAATGTGTAAAACACCGCAGACAGACACTGACGAGCACACCCAAGAATGAACGGCGCAATCTAGAAAGAATTTTGCTCAATGCTAAATCCTGACGGTGCGTAGCTATCTACTCGACACGTCGAAACGTATACTCTGCGACATACTTACGTTAACAAATTACTCGTCTGTTAGACAACAAATTAGCTCTTGAAAGCAAATTGCGCTGTGCGAGTTGCATTAGGTGCGCAGTTCGGATAGGGTGATAACAGAAACAATTGATCGTTTCAAAATCACAGGCTGACGCTTGGCTCTTCATAACGCTGTCCATATCTGGTATGCCCAATTTCCTTCAAAGCAAGCAAGCAATGGCCATGTTAAACTGAGACAGTATTAAAACGAATTCAAATAAGGACTGACATTAAAAGTGCTTGTGGAACGCGAAACAACCTACGCCAAACACAATGAAAGCACCAGTGCTGGAAGCGTACCAGATTAGCCATACCATACACAAGCATGTCCGGCAATAACAGCATCGAAGAGTCAAATTGAAAACGGTTGTTAGAACAATAAAACGTATGAAAATCAATGTCAGTGCGAAAACTATATTGAGCTTGATCAACCAGACACGTTGAAAAACGATAGCCGAACAATTTCTGCTTCAAAGTAAGTACTGTTCGAACACACTTCTCACCAGTGTCCGTGATTTGAGCCAGCAGGGGTAAAATAGCAGAGTGTGCAAAAGACAATTCAGCGACTGTGACTGAGAGGATGACTTTCATGTCTGCGTTTTTGCGTCTGCCCACACGAGTAGACACACGGGTAGACACTACGTCTGCAGCGAGTGATCCTATC
>JAQGBB010002386.1:0-11026 GCA_034691745.1 Prismatolaimus dolichurus | reverse complement strand
CTCAACGAGCACGAAGAAAATTGGCTTTGACAATGGGACCAGTGGCGGGTTGTGGCCTGCAGATCGCACCGTTATTGTATCATTTGTTCTCGTCTGACAGTCCCCGTAACTGCCATGGATCAGAATTCTACGGTAATCGTTGGTCAAGTTGGTTGGCAAGTTGGTCAACCCAAGCTTGCTAATCATCAAGTAAAGACGAAACTTGGCTTTGCAATTCACGAAAAATGGACGACCTTTTTCACACTCAGATTACTTCCGACAGCTTATCAACGGCACGAACTCGTTTTTCCATCGTAGTGTATATCTCAAACACGTAGGCATAATCTGTTTGTGGCTGCGAAACACGATCGACGTTGCAAATAGTGCGCAAACGCAACATCTCCGAAACGGATTCTGATATGGCAAAAAAAGTCCAGGTGCAAAAACTCACAAACCATTATACCGTATACACGTATACATTCAACAAGAGTTTTTCCCATACATCCTACGGTGTATCCTGCAGCCATATCACCTGCACGTGTAGTAATCCCTCCATACAAGTACGTATACCTGCGGCAGCACATAGTAGCAAGCAACCTTTGTTATCGTTTCGGCATGTTCTTGTTGATTGATGGTGAACGACGGCGATGAACGTGTACGTACGTTGTAAGTGCGACAGCATACACGAGCGAAGTTTATTTATTATGTACATTTCTGTCACCACCACCGGCACCTCACTCGAACAATTATGTTCCGCACCCGTGCGCTCCTCATCGCCTTCGTTTAATGCAGTCGCGTCGCACGCAGCCCAGACGTGGCAGCAGCGCCAAGTTGCAGCTCGAGCAATGAGATGGTCATTATCAGGACGTCAAGGCCTTACAAGCTTTATCTCTAACCTCTTGAATAGAGCGTAAAGCTAAATCGACGATCTCGAAAATCTTTACTTGCTGCTTGTTCAGCAGTTTTCATTCATGCATTGTGATGTCGTACGTTTTCAATCTTCGATTTGCACATAATGGTGGGTTGAAAACCGTTGCTTCATGTTTAAGCAGCGTCCAGATCTGTCTCTCCGCCAACGAAGCCAACTGCAAAATAAATATTACTCATGTTTACTATTGTTGCTGTGGCTTGATTTGACTGTCTGTAGTGTTGCACATCGAGCTATATCATATCGAGGCTCAACGTCAATCAGTTATTGCATAACTGATCTTCTTCCGTGCTCTACATGCCATTGCCCATCGATTCGGTTGTTTGCTTCCCACTCAGCTCGAACTACATTCTTTCTTGAATGCGACATATACGTGCAGAAAGCCCAATCAACACACTGATAAGCAAGCACCAGCTTGTTTGTGATCAACAAAACGTCTATACATATAAACCATAGTACTAGTCCCCACGTCAAACCGACCATCCATTTTGCATGGTACAGCACACGTTACGACGCCAAATAACGTTAATGCCCACACCGGTGTGCCCGTTCGACTAAATATGCTTCTGAAATAGTCAGAGCAATGTGCAATGTCTGAGGCAAGGAGGTCATGCTTCTGTGTGCAGAGAAGCGTTGAGAATACAGCAGCGTTTGCTCTTGAGTGAGGAGTTTCTCAAAGATGGCGCGTGACCGGCGCGCCGACGGCGTCAGCTCATCAGCGCCAGATGGCGGATGGGGATGGGCCGTCGTTGCAGCGTCCTTTCTGATTCACGTGATCTGCGATGGCTTCACGTAAGTTCCGAGATATCTTCCAGAACTTACGAGGATGCTATTTAACTGCCAGAGTGCCTCTGTAATCAGGTATTCCTTCGGCGTCATTATGGCAGAGCTACAAAAAGACTTTGGTCGCAATAACTTTCTCACAGCATGGACGGTCTCAATTCTAATCGGTGCTACACTCGGCTCTGGTTCGTTCGAATAAAGCCCTTGACCGAAGGTTATAAGTGCTCACGCGTTCTCGCGTTAGTTCAGGGCCCCTCGCAGGAGCTCTAGCGAACCGCTTCAGCTGTCGTTGGGTCTCCATTAGTGGGTCAATCATCGCGACCTTTGGTTGTTTCATTAGCGCCTTCGCAACGAGCATTCCTTATCTGATCGTCAGTGTTGGCGTTGTCATGGGTTCGTCGAACCTGAAACTGCACTGTCCCTAGTTAGCAACATCTTTTGCAGGTGTTGGATTCGGTCTCATGTTCTGCCCATCGGTGCTCATCGTTTGCATGTACTTCGAAAAACGAAGAGCCCTCGCTGTCGGATTGGTACATGCTGATATGACGTCACGTTGAAAACTGTTTCACACCTCCACTACTCTAGGCAGTCTGTGGTGCTGGTGTCGGAACTTTCATCTTCTCGCCACTAACGACCTACCTACAAGACGAGTACACATGGCGTGGTGCTTTCCTCATCTATGCAGGCATCGTGCTAAACGGTGTCCCTTGCGCGGCTCTCTTTCGGCCCATCAACGTCATCCGTGTCGTTAGTTGTCCAGACTTGACCAGTGCAGGTTGTGCTCTCTCGCCCGTCCAGGAAGAAGAGGAATCCGAAGAGGCGGGGAAGAAAGAAAACCCAACTACAGCAGTAGTTGACGTTGTTTATCAAATCGGTCTCAACGGTGATCCAAAAGCGAGCAACCTTTCGCTCCCACAGCCGCAGTCGCAGCTTATATCACGTCGTGTCTCGGAGCCCTTCTTGAAAACGGGAAGTGTTCATTCAATAAACTTACCCGAACGACATCGGCATAGAAGTAGGAGTCACGGCAAGGACATGAAGAAGCCCACTCGAGTACATCTGATTACCGAACCACCTGGCGGTGGCCAGGGTAATCCATCGGGACACACGCACTACGTCGCCACAGTGCGAATGCGCCCGTTGGAGCGCAAAGACATCTTTTACTCGGGTACGATTCCGACGACTGTCGTTCCGGACGACACTGTCGATGACGTCGTCGTTGCGACTCCACAACGACGAGTGAGTGCCGGAGCAGCTCAGCAGCTCCTTATCGTCGAGGAAGCCGCCGCTGCTCTCGAAGCGACGAACGGCGCTGTCGTTCAAAAAGAGCCCGACGAAGAACCACCGTCGATTTGGGCCGAAGTGCTGAGCGGACTGCAACAGATGACGAATCTCTCGATTCTGCGGGATCCCGTCTACATTCTCTTCGCGTTCTCGAACTTTCTCACGAACATCGGTTACGACCTTCCGCGTGTCTTCCTTCCAGAGTACGCTGCACCGTTCGGCATCGAGGGACAGCGCGCGGCGTGGCTGACCTCCGCATGGGGGATTGCGAACACGGCCGGTCGTGTCCTCATCGGCTGGGTCGCCGATCGACGAATTGCACGCGGCAGAAGATTGCATATCTATGTCATCAGTCTCGTCGTTTGCGGTGTGCTTAACATGGTCGCACCACTGTGTCAGGACTATGCTTCGCTGCTCGTCTACTCGGCACTCTTCGGCCTTACACTCAGTAAAAAGACCGATTATCTCGCTGTATGATAGTCGTTGATCTGAAAGCTGCGTTTTCAGGCACATATATTAGCTTGACCTCAGTCGTGCTCGTCGATCTTCTTGGCCTCGAGAAGCTAACAAACGCCTACGGCAATCTTCTCTTCTTCCAAGGCGTCGCCGCTGTAGTGGGAACGCCAATCGGAGGTAGGGGGCTTCCCATAAAAGACGTCCGCAAAAAATTTGAATTTTTTAACCCCTCCCTTTTGTCCGCAAACGTTGCCTATCTCCATGTCTTAAAATTCACGTTATATCCGCTCCCTTGGCGAAAAACCCGATCCCTCCTCCTTCCTCAGGCCGGACGTCTTTTGTGGAAGGCCTAGGCAATCGTGTGCTGTCTGGTCAATCGTGGGTGCTTAGAATTGGCCTTTCTCAGGTTGGATTGTTGACCAATGCAAGAACGACTACCGCTATTCGTTTGTCTTCGCTGGCGTGGTGCTCTCGCTAAGCGGCATCATTCTCTTCCCCATTCCATGGATTCAGAAACGGCAGAAGTTGAAGGAAGAACAGCGAGCAGCGTCAGCATAAATTGGCAACATGTTTGAGACTTAAAATACTCGCACGCGCAAACATGTGACACCATTTTCATGATATTCGTTTGATTCAGGCAAGAAGTTGGCCAAGTTTCACCTTTTAGTGAAAATTTCTTTCTACGGAATCGAAAGGGATTACTCGAGAGGGGATTAATCGGAAAATAGCGCGGTGTGCGCAGATACATTACGTCATCAAAGTGCGACAGCCTGTTTGTAGTCACCAGTCAAACATTAGTCACTGTTATTAATTGACAGGAGAAGAGACACATTTTAGGACAATTCGTCGTGGGAGTCAAACTGTGTCGGTCCACAAGACTGCGGGAAAACGTTGTTCACGTAGGCATACGTTTGAAATGTTCATCTGTCTTCCATTCGAAGTACATACACGTAAAGTAGCGCGTAGTGCGGGAACGTGAACAAGATAGGCAGGGTCACAAATAAGGAACTGTACCGTAAATGTACATTGTGATGACACCACGTGATAAAGGTTGACACCAAACTGAACGAGAATACGTGCGTTGCAGATTTTTGTTATGTCGCCGATACTAAAAACAGTTGAATTGTTTCTTTGCGCCGACTTTGAAGAGGAAACGTGGCTGGTCGACTCGTGATCCCTCGCAGTCACGGTAATATGGACGCTACACGGCGCCGGATCGTCATCGTCATTTTCGTTCTCTACTGAGGTCTGCAGCAAGCGATGTGATGTCACGGGTTTGAAGAATCGAAGACAGCTTCCTCAGACATTATTTGTGTGCTAATACGTGCCCAATGTGACTAGTTGCCCTGCAGCTTTCTGGTGCAGCTATAAAAGTGTCACCCACCATTGAATGGTTCTTGACAAGCCGGTCAACATGGTTGCGAAAGCTTATAAAGACTTGGTCCGTCCTAAAGCTGGTGACGAGTACAGTGTCAAACACACACACTGGGCACTGTTGTACTACTACACCTCGATGATAAAGACATGCGAGTATTACGTCCGCACACACACATCGCTTTACTTGTCACTCAAAGGCAAATCTCATCCGACGATGACCGCGCCACGCGATGCAGCTTCGCGCAGCTCAAGTACGGCGACGTTTCGGCGGATCGACGACGCCCGGCTGCTCGACTGGCGGCGACGTCTGCTTATCGTGATCCGTCGAAAGCACTGCGTCAAGCTCAAGCTTCCACTTGCCGACGTAGACGCCGACTTGTTGGCGACGTCCGCATTGACTGCTGCAGCTGACGGTCGCCGCAGCTGCTGCGACGACGACCGAAGCACCCACCACTGCAGCAGACTGTCATCGTTCGTCGACGACGATTCTTCCGGCTGTCGCCGGCTGCTGCGCCTCAGCGCTTGAAGCCGCACTCGGAGCGCTGCTGCTGCTGCCGCCTGATGCATCATGTGAGCCAGCCGTCGATGTCGTATAACGGATAGGCATCGGTTCTGCTTCGCCTCAGCTTATTTCGCCTCGCCGACTGACCGCCTTTCACCTAATTGGTCAGTTCTATCATACCTAGCTAGCTTTATAAGTAGCGTGTCGGTTGACGCTGTCAAAGAGAGAAGGAGAGAGTTGACTACCGCGTACAGTTTTGCCTCCCCAGGTAGTCTCTCGTCTGTTTTGTAGTGTACCTACGTTTGTTGTTCGTTGTCTGGTAAAAAAAAGAGATGTGCTTATTCGTCGAAGCTTCGTGTTTGGATCAGCTTATCCGAGATGTCGGTAAGCTACCGTAATCCGTAATATCCGGACGGAGCTGGAGTTAGATGCGCATGAAAATATGGCCATCAGAGGTGAGAATGCCGGGCGCGTCGGTCCAGGAGTAGATCAACAAACCCGCACCCACGGAGCTGGAGAGTAGCTAGTGAACCCGAGGACGAATCCTAATAACGGGGAAAGAATTTCGTCATAGTTAGCGAGCTATCCAGGGCTCTAAGCTTGTCCGATTCTGTGGTTTCCAGATGGACTACGGTAAGAGGATCGTCGAGGAGGACGACCGAAGTATTTTGTCGACGTCGCAGGACAACTGAAATTTTCGCGGTATTTGCGGGCCCTATTTACGGAAAATTCAACCAGTAAAAAGAGTTGCTTTTTAGACGCAGAGTTGAGCGTCGCCGTAAAAGTGAATGTTCACCCAGTGTTTTCGGCGCGCAAAGAGAAGATACCAAGTGAAATGTTCTCGATGTGGATCCACCTTCAAGTCGAATCTTCATTCGAGCTTATTCGGGCTGACTAAAAGGAGCCCAGATTGTCTCAGATCTCAAGAAAGATGAACCCAGTCTCATTGTGGCAAAACTGAACCCAGTTTGTTTCAGCACTCAACCTAGAGGTCTCACGTAAAGTTCCGCAAACCTGGGGCTTACGTGGAACGAAAATGTCCGAATTTTAGCCCTTTTCAAAGCTGTTTTTCGCAGTTGGTCAAACTGGTTTCAGTCGGTAATTTCAGCAGTCGGCTAACGGTCGAAACAAAGTGAAAGCGCAAAGCTGGGCGCCAAAAATTCAAGCCGCTTGATAAGGAAGTGGCAGCTGTAAAAACGTTGATAAGCATAAATTCCAATCAACCGCCGACGGCCAGCAGCAGTCAGTCGCCTTTAGAGAGGCAAACGGACGTCTCAAGCCGACAGTAGCTAATACCTACCTACCTAGTACCCAGCATACAGTTTCAAAGGCGTTCGACTTCAGCGAGGCGAATAGATGTTTCGAGATTGTACTACCCAGTTAGATAGTACCCAGTACCTACCTTGCGTACTAGCTGACCAGCGAAAGCAGTGATGGCGGTTTTGTTTTGTTTACAGTAAGCAAACAGACGGACAGCAAAATGTTCTTACCACAGTGACCCCTGACCGTCGCTGTTCATGCCGTTCAATATAGCCCACTGCGTATCAATTTCGATCTTTTCCAAATAAAGACGTTTTTGTCCACAAATAAAGCTTCTACTAACCCTACTTACCACAAGTGTCCGGGGTACTTACCACCCGGAAAAAATGTTTAAAAATGCGCGTGTGGAAACGTATAATCTTCGTTACTTTCGGCCTCTTTTTTTTTCTCAAGTTGGACTTTTTAACGCAGTTTTCCGAAGAAAATGTTTTGAAAAATGGCTTTTGAAAACGATTTCCGTCACTTTTGGACACTTTTCTCAATTTTCCCGTACCTATATGTTATATTAGGTACGTCTTACCATTTCTCCCCGATCGCCAGCTCAACAGGGAGACTTTACGTTTCTCCGCCTTTGGCTCCGCGGTTGGAGAACACGCGGATTATGTTGTAAATTGTTGTGACCTGTCGACGTGTTTTTTTTGTTGCAAGGCGGTGTTCTAACGTTCCATGCTCTTCCGACCAGAACATTGCGTTCAATTCATGTTAAATTAAAGAATACACATCAGGTTTTACCCGTCTCTTTGTTGTTGTGGCCGCTTCGCTCAGCAGTGCAGCTTATTTGCAATGGTACACACTGAAGAACATTCCGTAGGAGTACTTTGCGCAGAGGTATTAGGCAAATAAGAAACCCAGTGCTTTATGTAATATGGTAACCGAGTTTAGCTTTACCCACAAAAAATATTTCGCGGCCACATATTCCAATTAACAGCCAAACAGTCGTCCACCAAGTACTCTAGTCGGCTATTTCACCCACGTTCTGGCTACGATAACGCAAGCGCGAGCAAGCCTTGGTGTTTCACTGCAGCGGTTTTTGGCATGTGTCTTGCCGAATCCCAAGACTTCTTTTTTATGAACGCTCTTCTACTCTATTGTAGTGCATCCCGTGGAACGTAACTATTGATTTAACTCCGATGTTCTTCGTGCTGATATTCAAAGATCACTTCTTGTCTGTTTCCTAGTCGTTTGCGCGATGTTGACCGAAAACCAGCGTAAAGCGATTGCTTCTCACTAGAAGCAAATTGTCGATGCGACCATCTATCCTTCAGCGGTTCTTCATTTCCTTGCAAACGGGAGAATATCGGTTTCCGACAAACAACGCATTGAGAGAGCACCCGGGAACGAAACAGACGCATCGCGTTCGATGGCCATGTGGACTGTCGTTGCACCGCAAGATGGTGCCTGGGAGGCAATCCTGAACTACTTTCAACACAACGGCCGGCCTTTTCTCGCGGCGTCGCTTCGCTATCGTCTGCAGGAGCTACAGGGTGAGACTGACCAAACATGCTCAGTGCAGTGGCCTATTTTCGCTGCAGAGTAGAGCAGAGAAAGTAACCCGGTCTATTTTCTCACTCCTATTTGCCACAAAATGCGAACAAGGCGTCCGACCATCTGAAAAGATCAAACTAATTAAACTAAGCAAGAAATTGCGGTTGTTTACAAGTTGCTAAGCTACGTAACATGTAAAAGGCATATTTTTAAAATTTACCGCTATAATTCTGAAACTCGAAATGCTCTTTTGTTATTTGGCAAATTTGTGACAAAATGTGTGTTCAATTTCAAACGTTTGTTAAAGCAAAACAGAGTTTTGAGCAAAAATGCTGTGAGGTGCGTCAAGCAGTTTTGTGCTCCGCAGATGGGCATTTTAACGCCTTTTACGGCGCTCGTCTAGTTTCGGGGATTTTATTTTTAGTCCTTCATTTTATAATTCTTTATTTGTTATTTTCGTAAAATCCCTTTATGCGCGTGGGCGCCTTCTAAGACCTGACTTGGCTACACGCCTGTGACGTACACTGACAATTGTCCGGGTTTATCGGTAGACGACAAAAAGCATACAATTCGGTGCTCTGTTTCAGAATTATCTAAAAATAGCTATTCATTACGGCAGAGACATTCAGCTCATTCATTCTACTACAATGGTCGGTCATACAGCGGCGACGACGAGGCCACCGTAACCGTAAAGAGCATAAAAGCAAACGGTTTCTCTCCTTTATCGAAATGCACTTCGCAAAGCGGTGATGCGACCGCATTAGGCCGTCTAGTCCAGCTCGGTTCAGCCACGAATGGTGCAACAAGTAACGCTATCGACGCTGCTCTCTTGTCTGCGATTGAGTACGGATGTCCGACGAAGTTAAAATTCTTGCTCTCGAACGGTGCAACGTCTCTTGATGGCACTCTGCATGCCGCGATCTGCTCTGCAGCACGCGATCGTTATTCCATAATCTCCATGCTCTTGAACGCCGGCGCGCAAATCAACGCTAAGGCTCCTTCCACTCCACCATTCTGTGGGCTAACACCCATTCAGCTAGCGCTTAGCAAAGCACGAATTCGTGAGGGACTGGTCTCGTATTTGTTAAGCCACGGCAGCGTAGCACCTGATGACGCTCTCAGCGCCTCCAACTTTGACGTTATTCGCTTTTACTCTTCAAGCACTGTGTGCGCCCTAATTCGTGCTGGTGCGAACGTTAACTATGAGGACGAGCGTGGTGTCAGATGCTTGCACGTGGCTGTGCAGAGCTACATCGACGGCGATTGCCGTGACACTATGACGTCTTTTGCACGTGTGAAACTCCTACTTCTGAACAACGCGGATGCTTGGTCATGTTCGAAAAATGGGCGCTGTTCGCCTCTGGGCTTTGTCGCAAGCTTAACTAGCGACGACAAGCGCGAGTTCCGCCGTCGAAGTCTGCTCAAATTTTTTGCGCGAGCTCTTCCACAGGTGTATGCCTGGACGACCGCTCCGGCGCTTTGACGAGATAGTAAATGCCTGTGTCTCGCGCAGGCTGGTGACTATGAATCACTTGAATTTCTCTTCCGCATTCATCGTGCCGATGCGTTGCTTGCATCGGAACTGTGGCTTCTAGACGCCGCACCGAATGAGTCCGCGGGCACAGTTGACGCTGCGATGCTAAAGTGGTTGCGTGATCAGCACGAAGCCGCTCGTTTGACTCCGCCGGCCCTAAAGTTCCTGGTTCGCTCGATGCTCAGGACGTTTTTTAACATCAATACGGATGAAAGGATAAGCAAAGGTCTCGTAGACGTTTTGCCTCAGCATCTACTTGACTGGTTACTGCTGCGAGTATAGACCGCGGGTAGGCGATGGAAATATGATCTTGGCATTTCATATGGTTCCAGTTCGGGTAGAAAACCAATTTTTGATTTTCGTTTGCATGTGTTGGGTTGGATTCCAGCTGCTTGCAAATTTTAAAGTGTTTTTCGTGATTCGAGTAAGAAAATAAAAAATTGGGGTTTGGTCCACGACCGCTATCCGTTCTATGATGATGTTCAGGCAGTAGTGATTTTTGTCCCAAAAATTTTTTCCTTTGTCTTGTCTTTATCTGGTCTTTTGAGGTTCGAAAAAAGTTTGTCTTGTCTTTTGGGACCGCGACAAACGTTTGTCTTGTCTTTTGGGACCGCGAAAAACGTTTGTCTTGTTTTGGAACACCGAGAGAAAACAAATGTCTTTTACTTGTCTTGTCTCAAGTTTTTGTTGATAACAGTAAACACGTAACATGTATACAAGGTACAATCAAATGGGCAGATAGGAAACAGCATCCCCAAACAAAAGATCACAGCTATGTACTAGCAGAACTACTGGAATACTTTTGTTTCACATTGTGCCGGAATGTTCCAACGTGTTCCGGCAAAACTAATTTCTGCACGTCGGAACACCTTGGAACAGCGGGAAACAAAATGTTCCAGGGCTCTGCGAGACTTGTAATCTTTTGATATCTGATAGACTGTAGTAGGGCAGCGTAATATCGTCACTCGGCGAGACGTCGTAAGCGTCCGTTCTCTCTTTTCTCTTCTGCTACAGTAGCCGCCAATACCCACGTCTGTTACGAGTAGCCATAGCAGTCGTACGAGTAGGGGGTAGGTACTCTCTCTGTCGATAAAATTATTTGTGTATTTATTATCTGTGTGTTCGGTTGACTGAGAGGTCAGCGCCGTTCGTGTCTGTTATTTATTCGAGTGGTGTGGGCTTTGTCCGAGCTAACTAACAGCGGTAGACAAAGACGGAGAAAATAGTTTGTGCTTATCTTTGGAGGTCAGGCGAAAGTCAAATAGTAGGCGAGCTGAATTGAATATGTACTCACATTTTCTTGCATTCGGGGCAGTCTGTTATACATGTTACCGGCATTGCTGGAAATTCGGCATTGCCAGCAATGCCTGAAGTTTGG
>JAQGBB010002385.1:0-11030 GCA_034691745.1 Prismatolaimus dolichurus | reverse complement strand
ATTGCACGTGCCCGGGCACGTCGACTGATTTCCGACGCCGCAACAGCGATCACCGCCGCCGGCGAGACTTCCGGTCGGATTCACGAAACGATCCAGACGTACTTCGACAATACCACCACATTCGACGAGAAGCTAAAAACGAGGTTAAGTGAGAGAATTCTGCCGCGCTTACGTAGACGCACGAATACTTACAGAAAATCGTGCAGTGAAGACAATAAATGCAAAGCAGACGGAAAGATACAGTCTCATCACGCAGCTCGTCGTCGTGAACTACATCGGCTTTCTGGAAATACAAAATGAAAACAGTGTTTCAAGCAAGCAAACAAAAACGTTTCGCAAAGCAAGCAGAAAGCTGGAAGCAGCACGCTGCTGAGAATTTTTGCAATTGCACGAACAGAAAATTCAATCATCGCGTCGGGCCTTGGCCACCTCCACCGCCTGTGCGCGAGAGCTGCGCGATTCCTATTGGCTGCATGGATGTCGCTCAGAGAAAGTATTACTGTTATCGTGCGCGCACATTGGCCGAAAAGTGCCCGTCTGAGCAAAAGCGACACAAAAGCGCGCCCTCTATTTATTTCTCAACGCGCCAAAACGCAATCGACAATTTCTCAAACTCAATAGTCAGGTCAATAGTGCACAGCTAAATACATCCTATCCTCAGTCATAAACTAATGGCGAAAATAAAGAAACGCATGATAATGAGAAGCGGTGATAAAGGGAAACTGCGTGCCTGACGACCAAATTCAAAAAACATACCGAAATAGATATCGAATATCATCATAGTTTTTTGCCCGGTTAGGTTGCGGTGTAACCAGAAAACCTTAAAGCAGAATTCTCGAAACGGTATCCTTCTTGCGGACCGTTTATCGTCAGACCTTTCATCGTTTCAATTGCACTTGCTAACTAAACATCACATAGTTTCCGAAGTTTTGTTGCAAATTTTTCGGCGCCAATTTGCGTTTTCCGCAAATTTTCTTCAATCACTCAAGGTTATAGAGTCATTGCGTAACTTAACCTCTCTAAGTGCTATAAAGTGGTCATGCATAACTATTAAATAAAACTATGGTAGTTTCAAACAGATATTCTGACTGCATCAAAAGTAAACACATTCTTAGCTCAAAGATATAGATGTCCTCATTACTTGAACCAATTTTGCCGATTGTCTAAAATTTGAATATGAAGCGAAATTTGTTGGAACAAGCGTTCCATATCGTTTTCGCCGTGAAATGGCTGGCTGGAACGAAAATTGAACAGCGTACGAGGCCGCAGACTTAGTGACCCTATCCAGATGACCTTTTACGTGGGAAGGTCGCGTTGAGGGAGCTTGAAAGCAAGAGCGTCTTCATCCGGACATGCTTCAGTTGACTTCCGCTGTGCAAACCGTCAGCTAAATTTATTTAGCATTTCTTCGAAATACTCCATCGTGCCCTATTCTTTAGTCTTTAGTCACACGAGAAACGTTAATTAATTGTTTCCTTTGTCTTTTGATTTTGTCAGATGGCAACCACATGAAGCTCCACGTGCGCAAATCTCGACGCATCACCCCGTTGGTGCCTGTGGCTCCTGCCCGGTAGTTATCCAGCTCACCCGATGGAAAGACGCACAGTGCAAACATGAGTAGCGGTCAAGAAAAAAATCTGCGGTCTCCTTTATCTGAATTTGACCTCAGAGTGACCTCAACTTTGTGTACAGCATGCTGTGCACTTTAGCGTGCACATTTCTATTCTTCGACCCTCAATTAATTAAACACCGGCAGCTGCAGCTGTCTCACATGTGCAGTACGCCGGATCTGTTTTTGCATTCGCCAAGGAGTGAGCGAAACGAGCGCAAAAAAATGCTAACTGTTCGGGCTTTTTTCGCCCCCTTCGTCGCTCCCCCTCCTCGCAAAAATCTAAAGTTAGCGAACTTCAAGAGGATCATAGTGCACTATGTTCTGTGTGTTCCAGGGTGTTCCAGTGTGCTGTTCCAAGCTATTCCAGAACATTGCCTCTACGTTTTTTGCTTGGCGAACGTGGATGAGATGTTAGTACGTGGTGTTCAGCGCAGGTCCAGGTGGTGGAACACCAGTGTTTCATAGCGTACCAGAGTGTTCCGCGGTATTCCAGAACGCAACGCACATGCCTGTTGCGCTTTTAGGTTCACAGACGAAATCAGGCCTTATGCGATGGAAACTGTCCGTTCGTCTGTCTGTCCGTCTGTAGGCACGATAGCGCTCGCAAGAAGCAAGCTAGCGGGCTACAATTTGGCAGGTAGGTACAGTGAGTCAATGGCTCGGAAGAACTTATATATTGGCTTCTGAAACCACTTATGACACGACCATCGATGACAAAAAGTTTTAAACTTCTTTGGCCATAACTTTCGATTCCTTCGACGGATTTGGCTGAAACTTTGTGTGTGCAGTACAGATACATCGTAGTATCCAACGAACTCTCATCGGTTGTTGCAAGTAAATCTCAGCCCCACTGGCTCACTTATCGTCAGTGGACCTCGAGGCTCGGTACATCCGACTTGGTTTTTTTTCGTTTGCGGCTTTGCCGATTCTACTTATATCAAGAGGTCTCAAACGAAGCTGCTGTCTTTAGTAGAGAGCACCACTTTACGGCAATTTTACTCATCAGTCGGGCAGACAAGCTGAAACGGAACCCAAGACGTCAGTACCTAGGTAATAAAGACGTAATAACTGTGCAAGAAGTGTCCACAAGTTTCATAAAAGGCAGTTTAGAGGTAAAGAAAAAAATAAATAGCAAACAGAAAAAACTCCGTGAAGGCACTACCGTAATCCTCAGAGGAGCGACACCGCCAGCTAAATGGGAAATTCGTGAATGAATATCGAAATCAAACTTTTGAGGCAACTGCAGCCGAGAGAAGGAGTGCTGCAGAACCCTTGGCGGCAAGTTACGCCTAAACTATGTTTCACCACACAGGGATGACAGTTTCAGTTAGGCATATTGTACACACTAGACGGGAAGGGCAACTCATTGCATGTCACAAATGTACAGATACATCGTCGAGACTCTGTCCGTCAGCTTTAAAATTCTTCAAAAAATTCACGAACGTCTATCTCTGCGTTCATTCCGCATCAGCTTCGTCTGCAACTGTGGCCTCCGCCGCCGCCGTCGTCCCGAGCTCGTCATCGCGCACCTCCTCCTCGACATCGTCGGCGCCTTCGGTGGTCTTCATCATCTTCGTCGTGTGCGGTTTCGTCGTCGTCGCCGGCGTGCTCTTCGGCTTTCGGCCGCCCATGCAGGGCTCCTCGTCGACGTTATCCGGACACGCACAAACACGCGTTGACGTCGACGTAGGCAAGCACAAATGCTTGCATCCACCGTTGTTCGTCTTGCACGCGGTCTCGCCTACAGAAGCCGCTTTTGTCATCTCCTCCCTCCCTCAAACTTGCGTCTGTCTCACCCCATGGGCACTCGTCGGTGATCGCGACGATGCCGTAGAGCTTTCCGCTGCCGCCGACGGACGCCGGGAACGAGCTGTAGCCACTGCCGAAGACCGACACCGTGTGTATTCGTTTGCTAGAGAAGGGATGGAAAGCTTATGTCCTGGAAAGCTTCCGAGTAGAAGTGCACACATGACGTCACGTCTGCTGAACTTTGGGCCGAAAACGATACTGTAGAGGAAAGTTAATCAACTTCTGATGTCAAAACTCACTCCTCCCAGTCGGTCCAGAAGAATTTCTCCTCGTTGTGAACGGTCAGCCCGAACGGATAGTTGAGCGGTGCGTACACAACGCGCCGATTTCGGCGATCGATGCCAACGCACTCGAGTCGTTGCTTACCTAAAACCCTCATTTATTGCAACACAGCTGTCCGTGCGCGAACTTCGGGTGTGCGAACGCGGGGATTAATCGGAAAAGTACGATGTAACCTCACATTCAGCCACTTTAGATAGAGGTAAAGAGCTTCCTCAACTGACACTCGCTCATACTCACCAGCGTCGACCCAGCAAACTTCTTGCCGCTTCTGCAAGACGACGAGCCCGTTGGGAAGGGAGTTCTCCGTCTCGCGACTGAGACTGAGGAACTCCTCGATCTCGCTTCCGTCCAGATTGGCGCGGCTGATCGACGCGTGCTCGCGATTCCAGTCGGACCAGTAGAGCTTGCCGCGCGGGAGGTCGATGGCAATCGCACGCGGATTGACGAGGCCGTCCTTGATGATGACCTTGTGGAAGCGACCATCAAGACTGACAACGCCGATTTGGTCGAGGTCCGAGTCCGTGTAGTAGAGGTTGCGACTCGACCAGTCGACGGCAATGCCTTCCGGCGACTTCAGATCTGAGAAGAGAGAGGAGATCAAGCTGAAGTAGAGGAAAACATGGCGGCACTTGAGTCAACAGACCTTCGCCAACGACCTTCGTGACATTCGTTCCGTCAACGTTCGCCGATCGGATCGCGTTGCCGGTGATGTCCGTCCAGTAGACCTTGTCCGCCTCGCAGTCGTACGAGAGACCGACGGCGATCTGCGCCGGCACGATGATGATCTGACGGCCGATCTCCTCGGCAACGAGTCCACGCTGCATGATCGCCATGCCTTGCGCGAAAAGCATTCGCTTGTTTCGAACGTCCGTGTCGGCTAAAACGAAGCTCGGTCGGTGGAACGATCGAAGGGCCCTTCACACACACTCCCAATCTACGTTTGCATTGTCGTCCACTTCCGTAAAATCCGAGGCGGCAACGGCATTCGTATTTCCCAGCATTCTGGATGCCCGGCAGACATTCGGCGTTCTGGTCGCACATCGTTGGATCGTCGAGGCAAGAAGCTAGAAGCCGCAACGTCAAGTGACCTCTTTCAAGCACACGAACGACTGGTCAAAGAATAGCCTACTTTCGAGGGTGCACACGAAGCCATCTCCTCCAAAACCAGCGCGGCACCTAGTTCAATGTAAAAATGGGTTGGTTCTATTGAGGACGAATGCCATCGGGTGTAACCAAGTACGCACTTGCACTTGTGCTGACCCGACGCATGGTCGTGCACGCAATCCGCGTTTCGATCGCAGTTGTTCAAATCGATGCACGAAACGACTAGAAGCGATTCAGAATCGCTCTGACATCCTTCAGAACGGCTTCTCCCCTACCGTGCTTTTCCGATTACAGCCTCGGGAAAACAACCGTTTTTGCCCTTATTTTTCAACGACAACATAGTGCCTCACCATAAGTTTGACTCGTAATACCTCAAACGGTCGTTAAAATGTGCGAAATTTGAGGCCCAATCGAAAAACTGTTTTCCAAACAGCAAACGATTGTTCTATGCGGAAAAGTACGCTAGCAATCTAGCTTCAAAGCCTTGCCTTGGCTCTCCGGTCTGCATGAGATTCCATCCCCACTGTAGCCTTCGTTACATTTGCAGCGATACTGCGACTGTGCGTAGTCGTACTCGCAGCGTGCCCACGGATGACACGCTTGGCACACGGGTGCAGCCGGTCGTTCTGTGGCTGTGACGCCTGAAGGATATCAAGGGATCTTCCAGTTTTTCCGACCACACGAGCCCGCGTGGAACCGACCATTTTGTGACTTGGATAAACACGAAGGGATAGGGGTCAATAGGATCAAGTGCGGTGCCTTAGAAGTGCGGTGCAAACTTATAAAGTGCAATCAAAGTGCGAACGGTGACGGTGCCCGACATAGTAAACCCATTCATGCCTTGTTCTTCTTCGCTTTCTCTGTCGCTTTCTCTGTCGCTTTCTCTCTCCGGCCAACGGCAATCATAGCCGTCGCCCTCATAGCCTTGCGAGCACACGCACATGTATGCCCCTCGTGTATGATCGTAGTCACAGTGTGCATTCTGGTGGCAACGACTGCAAACCTCTTCGCCGGCGCCTGGAAACGTTTAGGTATCACGTGGACAAACGAAACGATGTGCGGAACGTGCAACAAACTGAAACGTGCCCGTTTGGCCCGCAGGCGTGCACCTCCATCCGTCACCGACGAAGTTATCGTTACATATACATCGATGATCCTCGCATCGTGCATTTGGATCACAGTGCGAGCAGAAGTCGTCCACTTGTGGCTCTCCTGGAGGGAAACAAGGAATACGACCAAACTGTAGGGAAGAACAAAAAGTAAAAAGACGTGCCTCCACTAGCGTCCGTGTCACTACACTCATAGCCGTTTCCTTGGTATGGCGCTTCGCAGACGCATCGCTGACCGTCCTCACAGCGTGCGTTACGGTGGCAGTATCGGCAGAAATCGGCGGCTGGATCGGTCGGCTCTGCAACAGTGCAAGGACACAACTCGACATGGTGCAATGCATGCAGATAACGAAGAAGCACCAACACATGCACATGCGTTTACGATCGACAAGCATGCGTGCCTGGGTCTCGAGACGATCTACACTGGCGTCCATCGCCTTGGAAATTCATCAAGCATCGACATGCATCGTGCTGCATGCGCAGATCGTAGACACACTCTGCCTTTGCGTGGCACTCCTCGCGACAGCCGCTTAACGGCAAACTGGGTGGCGACTCCTCTTCGGTATCCCCGTCGTCTGGAAGGGCTGTCATGCAAGGAAGGGGTTTTCTCATGCACCAAGCTGAACCCTCGTTCAGCTTACATACCTCTGCCGGCGGTGATGCAAACCTAAATGCGCGTATTGCTTTTTATTTGGCCGACTGAGATCAATTAAAGCCAATCGTACTCTTCCGTTGCCAGTAAATCCGGGCAAGCACGCGCAGGTGTAGCCACCTTCCGGTTCCGTGTACTTGCACTCGGCGTTCGCATCGCAGTCGGAAGAATTTGGAATGCATTCATCTATATGGGTGCAGGCAAATGTATAGACTCCCCGTCTGGGCTGTCGTAAAAAGATAACCGAACCTGCTTGTTCGCAACGATCCCTTCCGTTCCCGCGAAATCCTGGCAAGCACTAGATTGCGAATGTGGAAAATGCAGCTAATTATGATAAACTAGCAGACTGCCGGTATCGGTCGTTAGGACACCCACGAGTTTACCCTCGCGCTGGTTGAAGTGATTTATGGGCGGACCCTTAATTAGCTCACGTCATTATATAAGTAGCATGATTATTACTTTGCACACGTAGCCGCCCGAATGCTCGTCGAAATCGCACGACGCCGATTCGTGACATTGCTCTTGACTCTGACACGGTATTCCTGTATTACATACACATACACACTTGACGAGAGGCTCGTGTATGCAGTGTGTGCCAGCACAGAACTTTTGATAAAGGACGCCACCCTTTCAATCCAACCGTGACATCATAGCTACATGCACGTCCTTTAAGCCACGGGCTTCTTTACGTCGATTAGCTAACATTGCGGTTCACTATGACTAGGTAGTTGACTAGTGGATTCAAACTCCTTATTGATAGTGATATCAGCTCTTTTCAATGTTACAAATTAGATATACCTGGTTTGTGAATGGCCGTACACCTGAAAGTAGATCAAAGTAAGCAGATGTTCGCTCCTCTTTTAACCTTCGCCCGCCTCCCTGTCTGACCGCCAAATAGCCTCTTACCTGTAACCATCGCCGTCATAGCCAGTCAGGCACACCTTCAATTATCAATAGTAAACACATTTATTCCATGTCTGCACGAGTCTACACTAAATGCACGTACACAGCGCCATCCGACGCCCGGGTCGAAGATGCACTGCGCATTCGGATGACAGTTGTTCAACTCGTTACACGTGTGCTCGGCTAAAATCGACAATGCAGAGCTGAGTAATGCTAGATAGCTCAGACTTAGATGTTCCAACTTACGCCTTGAAAGGGGGCGACAGTTGTAGCCATCGCCCTAAAATAGCTTGCTCGTTGTAGGGGGCTTCAGACTTTACCCCTGGGGTGACCAACCCTACCTGAAAACCGCTCCGACATCTGCACACGTAGGCTGGTCCGAGCTCGGTGTGCTCGAAGACGCACGTCGCATCTCTATGGCAATTTTGGGCCCGATCGCACGTCTCTGAAATGTATGATCGTCGTTCAAACGTCTTAGCTGGGAGACGCCGGAGGCACTCTTCTGAGCTAACCTGCTTCTCGTTCGCAATTCACACCATCGCCGCTGTACCTGTAAGAAAATGAGAGACCATTTGAGGGTGGACTAGTTCAAAATCAACAAGATTTGCCTACACACCCCGCAATGCATTTGCACTGATATTGTGCTAGCGCCTCGTTGTAAGCACACTCGCCTCCATTCCGGCTGCACTGATCGTGCGACGTGCACGGCGTTCCTTCAATAAGAAGAAAATCGAGGTAGGGGTCAGCAGAAACGATCGGAGAAGTGCAACATTCAGCGAAAGGATCACGAATACAAGCAAGCAAGCGCCAACAGCTGAGAAGAGCTCCTACGATCTGCGGCAGGGGCTCATCCATATATGACGTCATCTGCGGAAGGGGACGGGGCGTCCAAAAATTTTTTATGGGAGATGACGCCGTGTGCAAAAGATAGCCTACGTTTATGTGTTGGGCCAGGTGATGTAGGGGAGGGGCCAAAAAAAAAATTTGAATTTTTAGGTGACGTCATATATGAATGCCCCCAGCCGCAGCAAAGCGATGAAAGCAACGAAGTTGGTCACATCAGATCTAGGCCAGCGATGAATCGACTTTTGCCCAGATATAGAGCTTATTCGGGCTTTTCGCGGTTCCAGCAATAACTACTCAAATTTGAGTCTATGCACTACATTCAGCTAAAGGGCCCTTGCAAATGGGAACGAAAAGCAAGCGCAAAGCTCTGAGACCAACCAGGCTCGCGTCTCTCTGGTTCTCGTCCTGCATCGCCCTCTCCTCCAGATTCGCCCTCAGGTGAGCAGGTGGCCTAACATGACAACAGAACGTCGCAGCGGTCCAATCCAAAGGACATATCAACTAAATACCCCGTCGCCGACGTATCCTGGGGAACAAACACACTCGGGCTCTCCACTTAGGCTCGTCACACAGTAACCGAAAACATGGCACGTTTGATCGCCGCAGTTACTCGGCGCAACGTCTCCAATGCCTGGAACGCAGAGAAAACGCATGCGTGTAGAGACATACGGTACTGACCGATTGAGGTGTCGGTGAGCGGTCGACAGTCGGTGCCGTCGCCGAAAAACCCCGCTCTGCATACGCACTCCAGCTCTGCGCGTGGGCCTGGCAGACACTCGGCATCGCGATGGCAACGAAGGGCGCCGCATAAGTGCCACGAATCGGGAGCTGCGGTGACCGGTGGGCCTACTTGGCTTGGAGCTGTAAATATGACGTCACTGGACCCGTCGGGAAGGGACTAATTGGGAACTGGGCATGCGACTTTCAACGTGGCGGACAATCCCTGCAAAGAAAGCTTACTGCTGCACTTGTATCCCGATCCTTGGAAGCCATCGTTGCACATGCTGAAAGTATCAAACGAATGTTTGAAGGGTAGGGACAAGCCTATCTGGATGGATTACCATGTGTATGAACCTTCGAGATTCTCGCATCTCGCGTTCGGATCGCATCGGTGATTACCTCGATAGCACTCGTCAACGTCTAAGAATCAAAAGGATCCATCTACGTTCAGACTTCCCTGCTTTGCGTACCGATGCAGACGGCGCGACTGTCGAGCTCGTAACCCTCGAGACAAGCGCATCGAAACGATCGACCATCGACGGTGCACGTCATCTGAGGTGCAGTACACGTGTGCGCACCGGGTCGACAAGGGTCATCAGCTGCAATGGCAGGCAGAATGTCTATTTCCGATGAGTAGGATAATTGGGACCCTACCCGAGATAGGTTCGATAGTATTCCCGGAAGCAAATCGGATGATCTGTTCCGTCTCGTTGTAGATGACGTAACTGCGACCGTCGACCCGCAAGCGCAGCGAATCGTCGAAGTTTCGCTACAAGTCGAACCTGGCTTTGAAGCAGTTTCCAGCTTTTACCTTCCCTACCCTACCTCACTGCTCCCAAACGGACACTCCTCGTAACGAATCGTCTGATCGATTGTCAGTTGAAACTGCTGAGAGCCGACACGCACAGCTTGACTCGAGTAGGATTTTACCAGGCCTATCGGTGTCAGAAGGTTTATTCGATGGAAACTTCTTTGCGACTAAAACGAACGGACCTGGTTGTGCTTTGCGGAAATCCTGTGTGTATTCGCCGAACTCGATGTCGGCATTTGGAGGGACATCCGGCAGATTTCCGGTGACGAAGACCTCGGCTTTCAGATAGTGGAACATGTCCTTGCCCGTAAACGCTTGCGTAAGCGTCACTGTGTAGCCCTCGTTGATGTGCACCGTCACACTGCGGTTGAAAAGACCACCTAAGACGTTTAAACATTGTTGGATTCCGTCTCATTCGCCCCAAAGAATCAGGCGTCAGTTCAGACGTGAAATTCTTTCGAACTCAAACCTCACACTTTCGAAGTTGTGTTTGGTGCCTGTTTTTATACCCCCCATCCCGGTGTCAATCGAAGCCTGAGGGCTCATCCTCACCAGTGAGCATAAATCCGTTATATCCCGATGGATAGTTCACTTTGGCGAAGAGCCATCCGATGCCATCGCCGATGGTGTTGAGAAGCATGAGCGACCGTCCAAGTGGCGCTGGAATCTGTGAGATAGCCGTGTAGGTTCGACCATCGCTAGTGACGACGTACGAATGAAAGTCCTTATCGCCGATCGTCTCGCCATTGATAGTTCCACCGAATCTTCCATTCATCCGAAGCGGATCACCTACAGAGTGCGCGATAGATCAAGAAGCACTTCGACTCGACCGACTAGCACAAACCATCTTTGAGACACTCCTTTCCGTTGCCGAAGTAGCCCGGTGAACACTTGCAGCATGCGCCGTCTGCGTAGCGAATGCACGAGCCATGCGCGTGGCACTCGTCCGGACTGCCTGTCTCGTGACAGACCGGACTTCGGCCACTCTGCGGCTGCGGATGGTCAGGTCGCACGTGCGGTACAACGTGCGGTTCACGTGGATACTCGGGTACGACGGTGTACTCTTCTGCAAAGGGCGAGCGGGTTTGCAAGTGCAAATAGATCGAACTAGGGGTCGACCGGTGCCCAGGTTTTTGAAAAAACCTGGGCACTGCCCGCCCAGGTGTGCCCAGGTGCTCAGGT